>JACCIC010000032.1:3902500-4086064 GCA_018907035.1 Sycobia sp. Sy_11 | reverse complement strand
CCTTAACTCTTGATCCTGGTTGCGAGGCGCTCCTCAAAAAAAGACCAGCGGAGTTAAGTTTTCCTTATTTTTATTCCATTTCAAATCAACCTGTCTCGGTTCATTAAATCCACCGCGTAGGCTATCAGGAGGGGGATAGGAACGTTACATGATTATTTTCTTGTAAATAGTAATTTTAGTTTATTTCTTTCTTGCGTATTTGTTAAATTTATATAATAAATTTTTTATCTTAAATGTAAAAAAAAACAAATACTTTCTGGTAAATAAAAATAATTTAAAAGCGAGAGTAAGAAGTATATTTTAAAATAAATAAGTAAATAATAAAAGTCAAATATATTGGCTTGCTCTGGCGTGTTAAACGACAGTGAGAAATATATTTGTCTCATTTATTGGAAGGGTCTGCTAGATAGCAACTTGGTGGCATGCTGAGCGACCAGGAGGCCTAGGCGTGCTGAGCCGAAGCCATTGCTTTCTGGTGTAAGACCTACCCAATAAATTGTCGATATACGAGCAATAAAACTGGTGGCGTGTTGAACGACCAGTGGCCGAGGCGTGTTGAGCCGGAGCCGTGCTCGTGCAGCGAGTACGAAAATAGAGCAGGTGTGTCGGGGAGTTTGCGAAAAGAACCTGGTGGCGTGTTGAGCGACCAGGGGCCGAGGCGTGTTGAGCCAGAGCCACAAATTAACGGATAATCACTGTTACAATATGTATTATCTGACTAGAGCCAATCAAATATCAACCTTTGAGGACTCACTGCGTCAGTTCGTTATTCGGAAGTGCGTAAGTCAAGTAGGAATTCAACACCTTCCAAGGGCAATATCGGTCAGCTCAGTCGACTTCTCCAAGTCTATAGTTCGATATTCTCACAAGCAAATAAAATAAGTGAATTTAACAGCAGTCTAGAAGCACTCTGAAAAATCACCCCCAGTACGGAGACATACCTTACTTATAGTTCTCAATGTCCAAACTTGATTGCGAGTAAAAAACTACGGCATAAAAGGCCAGTCCTTATCCGTAGTATTGGAACTTATATTGACATTTCGTTGTCTACTTCAGTAAGGCAAAACTGAATGCCAGTTCCCAGACATATAAGACTTGAAACTTACCATTATAATGTAAGCGACACGAACAAGTACGTTCATATAGATTATACTCCTTTCTCCTTGAACGCCCAATCATAAACGTGAGTTCCTACGGAGGAAGCAGATGTGTATCGTTTTAGAACCATCTAAATATTTACTGTTACGCCCTTTTCCAACATATTAATACTTTTCCTCTCCTGCACTGAGTCGCAAATGACTTTCTCTGAGAAATAATTAATTGACTTGTAATCAAAATTCAATCTTCATCCATCCAATTGAAACTATCTTTAATTTTCTTCAATCAACCAATTGTAGCTGAGGCGTCATTTCAGGAGCAAGGGAGACGTCTTATAAAAATAAAGGCACAAGCATAAAACTATCATTCCTTATCATCACTTCTGCCTATAAAAATTAAAATGACTAGAGTACAACAATACGAAGCAATGTTTAGAGAAAATATTCTACAATGTCCGAAATATAAAATGTTCTTCTGCGACATGCAGGGATTCCAGACAAAAGGAATGCAATCTTTTATTTTAAGAGAACTCAGTTTTCTGAGTTTGGAAGAAGGTGCATTTCCTACTGCGTACCTCTTTCAACCACCATTTCCGTGGCAACAATTAACATGGGCTGAAAAAACAGTAGACTGGCTGAAACGAAATTACCCTGGAATAGATTGGGAATGTGGCGACATTCCTTATCATAGTCTGTAAAGCATATTGGAGATTTATGGTGGTGGAATGCAGAAATTATACGTGAAGGGTCGAGAAAAGTAGGAATGTTTATCAATCCTTCTACCGAATATGTAAGTTTTCATACATTTTCATACTTTTTCATTCCTTTGTTTGCATACTTTTGCATTCGTTTTCATACAGTTTCATACTTTCACACTTTCTCATACTTTAATACTTTTCATATTTTAATACTTTTTCATAATTTTTTTCTCTAGCTTCAAAAATAAAGCTGATGTAGAAGAGCTATATTGTCCATGGTTACACTCGTTACAAAGTGAAGCACAATACGTACATTGTGGAAATCACACGTTATGCAGAAGGCAACCGATGTGTGCAATCCATAATGTAACGATTATGTGCACATGGTTAGAACATTATTTTAGAGGAAAGTACGGACGAAACTAAACTGGTTAAATAAAATGTATTTTAATGTAATTTTTAAAAAAAAATTTATATTAGGTTGTCAAATATCTCCCTTCCGCCTTTTTGTCTTATGAATTTCACGGCTATGTACAAAGCGCTACAGAGCTTGTATCTGGCAATACTATACATCATTTGAAAGGTCTTGACATAACGTACAAAATGAAGCTATGCATGATTAGTTTGGATATTGCGTTCAAAAGTTATAGACGTGTAAACATGAAGTTCAATAACGCCGAAATTCGCGCTATTTTAAAGTTTTCCATCCTTAAAGGCAAATCCGCTAGAGAAACGTTCCGTGAGATTAATGGTATTTTGGGGGATGGCACGCTATCACTTCGAACCGCAGAGGAATGATTTCGACGATTCAGAGCCGGGGAAAACGACACCATGTATAAACCAGCCGGCGGAGGACCTGTGACGACGAATATCGATCAAATCGAGTTAGACCAACATGTGTAATCTCGTGACATCGCCCAGGAGACGAGAGTTAATCACCAAACCATTTTAAACCATCTGCAGAAGGCTGGATACAAAAAAAGCTTGATATTTGGGTGCCGCGTGATTTGAGGCAAAAAAACCTTCTGGACCAAATCAACGCTTGCGATGTGCTGCTGAAACGGAACGAACTTGACCCATTTTTGAATCGAATGATAACTGGCGACGAAAAATGGATCACCCCGGGATTGATGGCCAGGAAGGTTTTGCTGTGCGTTTGGTGGTATGGGAAGGGAATCATCCACTATGAGCTGCTGCCATATGGCCAGGCGCTTAATTCTACCATCTACTGTGAACAACTGGACCTCTTGAAGCAGGCTATCGACCAGAATCGTCCACAATTGGCCAACAGGAAGGGTATAGTGTTCCACCAGGATAACGCCAGATCACACACTTCGTTGACGACTCGTCAGAAGCTACGGGAGTTCAGATGGGAGGTTTTATCGCATCCACCATATAGACCGGACATAACGCCAAGTGATTACCACCTGATCCTGTTCATGCCGAACACCCTTTGGCGTAAAATTGGACTCAAAAGAGTCTTGTGAAAAGTGGCTGTCCAAGTTCTTCGCAAATAAGGAGAGGGGTTTCTACGAGAGGGGTATTATGAAGTTGCCGTCTAGATGGAAACAGATTATCGAACAAAACGGCGCATATTTGAAGTAAATTCGACTACTGTAACACTTTTTATAAAGCATTGAATGAAGACCAAAAAAGAGGAAAGGAGATATTTGACAACCTAATATTAATAAAAATTTTAATCAAAAAAAAGTATTTTATTCTCACTTTAAAAAAAACTTGAAATAAAAAGAAATTTTAAATAAGAAAAATGTTAAACTATAAAAAAATTCTAGGAAATATGAAATACCTAGAATTTCCTAAAATTCTAGGAAATATGAAATACCTAGAATTTCCTCAAATTCTAGGAATTTGACCACCAACTTTTGGGGGGCTCTGCCCCCCACCACTTTAATGGAGTGTGTTGTGTTATTCGCATAACCGATTCCGTACATACTACGACACTAGATGGGATTAATAATTATTGGAATATAGAACTACTATAATAGGACTTATGTCTAAATAAATAATTAACACATTGTCAAGTTAATTTTATTTATTTACTGTTTATTATTTATTATAATTTATTGTTTATTACTCATGAATTATTATTTTTTACATTATATGAAATTACATTTATATTATGTTTATTTCTCTATACTTATATTATATTTCTTTTATTTTTCATGCTGTGGTGTTTTTTTAATCGGACATCTGTGATAATTCGTGGCAGTGCTGGCAGCACAATATTGATCTCCTCGATACTGCTACTCTGCGCCATACTGTCATATTAAATGTTCTCTATCTCATTCTCTATATATATAAACATGCTGGGGGCATAGCACACTTTTCAGGAGGAGAGGGTCCAGTAGAAATAAAACCATTAATAAAACGTAAGTAGAATAAATCATAGTACAACAACTCTCTCTCTCTCTTCTCTCTCTCTCTCTCTCTCTCACTCTCTCCAGAGTCCAGTAGGGACCAGTAGAAGTAAAACTATTAATAAAAGGTAAGTAGAATAAATCATAGTACTTGATTTGTTATATTAATGTGATTGCTATTGACTTGTCAAAATTAAAATTTGACTTGTCAATATTAAATTTTAACATTGTCAATATTAAAATTTCATCGGTTTGCTTGTAAACGTAATTGTAAGTGCCGATTTATTTATTCCGCGGTATTTTTCACTGTTTATATCATTTTGATATGTAATTATCTGTATATCTTTTCATATGTATATAAATATAATTATTTCGATCAGGTTTCGCCTAATAAAAAACTCAAAATATTTTTATTTTACAAAATCTCGTCGATTCGGCTGACAGAAGCTCCCTAGAGCTATCCCGACTACAGAGCTCTAGTAATCCTGCCCCGTCCGAAAATCCTGAATAGTAGATATGCGATCCTGGTTGCGTAGCGCTCCATTAAAGAGTAGCGGCCTTACTATCCCTCAAGAGGCTTGATCCTGAGTGCGCGGCGCTCCGTTAAAGCCGAGAAGTCTCATTCGTAAAGAACCTGGCGGCGTATTGAGCGACCAGGGCCCAAGGCGTGTTGAGCTGAAGCCACAAAGTACCAAGCAGCGAGCAACGATCAGATAACTCGTTATAGACCAGCAGGCTGCGTTCGTACTCCACACTTTCCTCTAAAGCCCCAGTAAGTGTATATATATACATATATATAGTGCACGACATTAGTATATTAAGTGCGTTTAGAGTGAAGTTGTAAATATTGTTTAAAATAAGTAGCGTGCGAAAATAGTGTAATAAGGTATAATATAAGATTTAATATAAAATTCTGTCTTGTGTGTTATAGATCGGAGGGCCCGAAGCCAGAGCCTTTTCTGTGTGTAATATTTTTGTACAACTCTGATTATAATATATTTTTTTGTTATTTTTATAGAAACACAATTAAGTAAATCGTGGTTTTTTTTTTCTTACCTTGACGCAAATTCCCTTTCTTTTCAAATCGATCACGTAAGCTGTCCTGAGAGGAAAAGGGAAACGTTACATGGTATTACATTCTAACGTTCGCTAGCAGAACTCCTGCTCGTTAAGGTACTGCATGATTACTGCTTTCTTCCTTGGAATTTTCGTCCTTTATATTAGTTCTCAGAGCGGCAAATCATCTTTAATCAGATTATCTCTGGCGGGCTTCATATCTTTAATATGAATGTGACGTATTATTCTTTTGTGGTTATCTATTACTAATTATCAAAGATAATTAGTGATATTTGTTTATGCACTGTGAACGGTCCTTCAAATTTTGGCGCCAATTTCGCGTTAAAGGCATCCATTTTACTGGACAATTCCAGTCCATTTAAATATTTTTTCGCCAAATGTGGGTTTTCAAATTCAGAGACGTAGATTGCAGTAATGTTGTTGTTTTTGGAAACTCCTTGTCTGTTGTCCTCTGACAAATTCGAAGGCATCATGTAAAATAAAAACATTTTCAGTTTTTTATTAGCCCAAACCTGATCGAAATAATTATATTTACATATATACACGTAGGCAAAAATAAAATTATTTAATTATTATCATGTATATCTTTTCTTTATTAAAGCACCAAAAGAGGTCGACGATACCTGTCGACGAAACGTAGTAAAATAAAAACACATTGAATTTTTATTTGCCCCAACTTGATCGAAATAATTATATTTACATATATATTTATATACATAAAGATATACACACAAGGGCGAAAAAAACTACCTATTTATGATTAATAAATCATAGTATTTTCATTTTTTCCCTACTCTCCGCAACTATTCCATTTCATCCAGAGAAGTAGTCGGATCCTTTCTATCACGGTTTCACCCCTCGGTGAAATAAATATTAATTTGATCTAGTCTCTCCTTAGACGAGTCAATTTAGTATCCAACGTGCAGGAACTCATTGCGAATACCCAGGGGCCCATGAAACTCTGAGGAATTCGGTGATCCGAATACACTGCCTAAGCATAACTAATCTGGAAAAGTCGCCTACAATGAAATGAATTTAGCAAATGAATAGAAGCTGATAACAAATGGCAATCAAACAGTGGCGCTCACCTACAGAATAAAGAAGTCCAATAGATATCATCGCAACAATTACACCTAAAAGAGCCGTAGATGCAGGGACAGCTTCGTAGACTTCACTCGTATTCAGACCATTAAACGACTATGCCCAATACCTCCCACGACGAAGATAGCGAATCCATTCACGGTGCCACACATAACTACAAGAAGCACTACGCCTATTTACTAATTAACCACTACGACTATTTCAAAGAAAATGACAACCGATGTTGCCCCCTCCTATATGCTCAGGTCAGTACGATGTTCTCAAGTCTGCCTGATCCGTTCCCACCCCGTCTCTTACATAACCTGTAAAGCTGATTGTACCCCCTCAACTATCATGAACTTATATCCTCTAGTAAACCAACGCCTCTAACTAACGTCCATAATAGCCGCTTCCGTGCAAAACAAAAAGGATAATAATATGTAAAGGTTTTTTACCTATGATTCTGACACAAAGTGCCAATTCATGCACTACAAGAATCGAACTGCGGTAAAACTCAAAAAATTGAAAATGAGCAAATCAAAATTCAAAGCAATGATAACTGTTTTTTTAATATTTATGGCATTGTGTACCATCACCGGTTACCTGGAGGCAAAACTGTTAACCAACCCAGTCGGCATGTTATATTGCAATTTTTCAATTATGCTACAGCAATGTATATTACAATTCTAATATTAAATTTGTAATATTTATGTAAATATCCGTATTATTAGGAGGTGAACTTAGTTTCCGACCTTTTTTAATGGTAAAAGAACATTTATGATGGAAAATGGATACACGTTAGCTTAAACAAAATATTTTTCGTCATTTTCTACTGCTTTTTCGCATCTTTCTGACAATATGACGATACCGTGGCGAAAGAACGATGGTGGTTTCGAGGCAATCCAATCATCCACAAATTTTCGCAATTCTTGAACATGTCGGAAGTGCGTATCAACGAGGTCGCGCTGCATCGATCTGAATGAATTTGTAATCAGAAGGCGCAATATCTGGCGAGTACGCTGGGTGCGGCAACACTGCCCATTCGAGCTCTAACAGGGTGTTTTTGACGGCTTTTTAAAATGTGTGGCCGCGCGTTGTCATGCAAGTGAATGACTTTGCGCCTGTTGCTCGCGATTGCTGACTATGTTCGATCAATTTCTGTTGCAACTTATTCAGTTGGCATTTCTATACCACGGCAGTGACGGTTTCATTTGTTTTTAGCAGCTCGTAGTACAGTGCACCCTGTTGGTCCCACCAAATGCACAGCAATACCTTTTGGCCGTGGATGTTTCATTTTGGTGTCGATGTGGATGATTCGTCTAGGTCCACCTATGACTTTTTGCACTTAGAATTGTCATAGTGTATCGAATTTTCATCACCAGTCACAATACGCCACAGAAAACTCTTGTTTTTTGGCTGGCAAACAAAGACAGCGCGATGTTGAATCGATTCATAATGGCACATTCGGTCAAATCGTGTGGCATCCATTTTCTTTCTTTCTGAATCTTTTCCATCGAATGTAAACGTTTGCCAACTGCTCTATCACTAACTCCTAACTTATTAGCCAGGTGTTTCTGCGTTTAAGCTGAGTTTTCGTCCAATAATGCTTGCAATTCACTACCTTCAAACTTTTTCGGTTGTCCAGAATGTTCTTTGTCATTAACATCCGTATCCCCACTTCTAAACCGCTGAAAGCACTCTTTACATGTTGTAAGCGATGGAGCTTGTTTGTCATAATATTTTTGAAGCAATCGATAAATTTCTGCAACACTTTTTTTTCAAATCAAAATAGTGCAAAAGGATATGTCAAAAAAACGATTTCTCACGATTCATTTTTCATTGATCAAAAACTTATAATGCTTAAACAAATGATCACGCCTGTTAACTAAACTTTATTAGTAAATACCAAAACTAAAAAATAAGTTCTAGATTCGCCACATCTGCCTTTCCGTACTACTTATATTGCCATCTAAACGTGAAGATCAGAAACTAAGTTTGTCTCCTAATACATTTGAAATATTTAAAAAGTAATATGCCTGGAATATATATATATATATATATATATATATATATATATATATTTCAAATGTTGCCTTCACTAGCATTTCAGTTGCAATGCTTCTGTAACATAACATTTGAAATATTACAAATGAAATAAAATAAATAAATAAATAAATCGCTGAAATGTATTGAGCTATATTATATAAATATTTTAAATGGAACGTTTCAGCTATATTACATATAAGATATTACTAGTAATACACAATGATGTCGCTAAGTGGAGCTGAAAATTTAGCATTCACAAATAACAAATCGCGTACAGTGTATAAGAGCGGATGAAATACGAGTATGGGTGTTGCTTTTAGCGGTTTTCTGCATAAGATCAAAGCATTCTTTTTGCTTGTATCTATTTTTTCAATATCGGTTAGACATTAACAGTAATATATCAATCGAAAGATTCTGTATCAATTCCCGTTGATTACTAGTACGTAACAGAAATGTTCATGCAATCATTCCATCACATTGTATTGTAATATATGCAGACATTTCATATTACATACAGGTAACGGTAACATAACAGAAATATTTCAGTTACATTACTGAAATTGTAATATTACAAATGTTACATTACAGACATTAGTACTATAATATAACTTTCCGATTGAAAACATTACTATGAATATCTTATAATATTATAATAAGAGTCTTTAATATTCTATATAAGAATATCTTCACATTCTTACTGAACTCCGTAAAACATTCTTCATCAAGACAATGCGCGGCTCATTCCGCACTGTTCATTCCTTCAAAAGGTTTCGAATCAAGTACGATATCCCAGTATTAGACCACCTATCTTATTCGCCGCATCTTGAACCATCTCACTTCTATCTCTTTTCAAATGCGAAATCTGCATTAATAGAAACAAAATTTGACCTTCTTGAAGCTGTAAAAGAAAAAAGTGGCGTGCGTCCTAAAGACACTGACAAAAAAAGACTTCCAGCACTGTTTCGAACAATGGAAGATTTGCATGGAGAGATGCAAGAATCGAGAAGGGGTACATGTTGAATATACCCCTATATATAGAAAATTAGTAGATAGGCTATAGGCATTCTAGCACATAGGCATTCTGGCACACCTTCCCCCCTCAAAAAGTGTGCTATGCCCCCAACTAGGTCACGGGGGACATAGCACACTTTACACGCGAGTATACTTTGGGTTCTCTACTAGAGGCGAGGGATGGGTCATTTTTCATTGTCAGTCCCACGCTTTGTATCTTCACGATTTCGACAGAGTATAATATCGATGGGAATGTAAAAGGGAGTGACTATGTAAAACCAACATAAAGGTATTCTATTTATTTGAAAAATTTTCTACCTCTTGGAAGGAGCATGAGAGAGGGTCGGAGTAGAGGCGAACACGTGCACCTCTTGTTATACTGAATGTGGTTAGCTCATCAATCAGTAATTTCTCGTTTCCTTTGATGGCTATAAATGTATATTATTATAGCAGCCGTATAGCTCAATACTATATAATGAAACCATGATATTTTTCTTTGTCGGTCCCACGCTTTGTATCTTTTTTCGACTCCGTATAACGTATATGGGAATGGAAAAGGGAGTGACAGTTAAAACTTAGTATGTAAGCATTATATTTTAGAAAAGTTTGCACCTTCTCGGAAGTAGCATGAGAGAGGGTCGGAGTAGAGGCCAAATACGTGCGCCTCTTTTCATTTATTATACCGATTGAGGTTGAGTCAATCAATCAGTGTAATCCTCTTACCGGTGATGGTTAATGTTAATTATGAATGGCTATTGTTATAGAGAACACCTGGTGAACATCAGGCCTCTAGCTCATGTTATACGAATCGAGGTTGCCTCATTAATTAGTATAATCCGCTGACCGTCTATGGCTATGTGCTGTGAAAGACCATTGTTGTAGCAACCACTATATACTGAAAAATTTCTTCTCGATTTTCATGATTTCGATAAAGAATATAATCAACGCGTTATTTCCCATTCATAAAAAGTTGTAAACGGGAAAGGAGGGACTTGATGGGCTGAATATGAACTTTCGACCAATGAGGAAAATTATACGCCTCAGGGAGGCTGAGAAAGAGGAGTTAACTAATTTTTTTTTATCTTTCTGTAAGCTGTGATGGTAGAAGGGGAGGAGAAAAATTTTCTTCCTCCACCAATAAGGAAAATTTTGTGTCATCAATATAGAATTTTTTTGACCAATAGAAAAGATTCTTCCTAAAGGCTAGCACTAGAAAACTGCATAAAAGCGGAATCACGGATAGACTTTTCATCTCAGTCTGCTTTCATTTTTCCAAAAGTTTTTTCAAGAAGCCTTGAAAATGAGAGTGGCTCTGAATTCGAACGCCAGCACCATGGCCAGCACCAACGCCAGCACCAACGCCAGCACCAACACCAGCGCCAGCAGTCGGAACGGTAGCGGCAACGGCAGCGGGAAGAGGCTAGTGCAGAAGGCTCCCCGCAACCGTCACACCACCCAAGGACGGTATAACAAGTCAATGGACTTGTTCGGGGAAGAGGTGCCGAGAAGGTCGACAACGCCGATCCCGATTGCGACAGCCTCCTTGGCGAGGCCAGTTACGCCCTGCCTGGAGAGATGCCAATCGCCGGAGGTCAATCGGCGTCAAACTTCCGCTGATTGGAGGCGGATGCATAAGAAACTGCTGCAGATGGCAGATACCATGCTGCAGACTTCAAAAATTGCGGAAATGATCGAAGCAATGGAAAGAGAAGGTAAATTTAAATAATATTTAAAAATTAAAATTTAAAATTTTTTAAATTTATGTATGATTAAATTTATTTTATTTCTCTTTTATAGGCAAGAGTAGTCATGGACGAAGACCATCCAAACGTCGGGAAAGCCACGAAGAAAGCAGCAACAGAAGAAGATTAGCGACGATCACTAATCGTTCACGAAGCCCCTCCGTGGAAAGTATTTGCAGCAGCAGCAGCAACAGCAGCAGTAGCAGCAGCAGCAGTATTGAGGAAATAGAGCCTCCGGCAGGTCCGAGAATCATCTCGGACATAATTTTAAAAAAATCAATAAAAAAATTGTATATAAATTATAAAATAATTATTGTTTTATAGTAATGTTTAGTAATGTAATATTAGTAGTAAAATATTAGTAGTATAATATAAATATAAGTAGTGTAATATTAGTAGTAAAATTAGTAATGCAGTATTGTATTAGTAATGTAATTAATTAATGTGTAAAATAATAAATGTAAAATAATAATAAATGTAAAAAAATTATAAAATAAATTATTTAATTTTAAATTTTAAATTTTAAATCTTTTTATTTCCTTTTTTCCACTTCCTATCCTGTCCCAAAAAAAAATATTTTATTTAATTATTTATTAAATTATATTTATTTATTTAACTCAATTATTTTTTATTTTTAATTATTTTTATTTTAATTTTTAATTTTTTGAAAAATTTCCGTACAAAATATAAATCTAAACTTACTATTAAATTTAAAGGCAAACGCTAAGACGTTCAAAGTCAAACTGATGAAAATTTTAATATTGGCAATGTCCAAGTTGATAAGCAAATAACGATCACATCAACATAACAAATCAAGTATTAAGTATGAATCTTTAAGTCAAAATTATATTCTAAAATTAGAAAAATCAAATTATGTCAAAATATTTTGATAAGAAATCGCGTGTCTTCTTTTTCTTAACAGTGTGCTTGATATTATAATGTACAAGAAGTATATTAAAGAAAGTGCGTGTTTTAAAATTTATTCTCAATGTCTAATATATTCACATTATCTCAATTAATTTTATTTTTCTTACTTAATGAGAATGACATGAAACTTTCTGCAAAAAGGATACGTCTTTTACTTAGCGCACCAAAACCAGCTTAGCGCAAACACCCACGCGGGGGGGGGGGCATAAGGGACCCCAACGCCAAAAATTCCTGGAATTTCGGGTAATTCCAGGAATTTACCAAAATTCTAGGAATTTTCAGGAAATTCTCGGAATTTTATATTTCCTAGAATTTTTTCTTATAATTGAAAATTTATAAAATTTCTTTTAATTTAACATTTCTTTTTACTTGTAATTTTTTTTTGTTAAAGTAGAAATAAAAAATACTGTTTTAAGATTAAATTTTTTTTAATAATATAATTTATTAAAATTACATTTATATTCATGTTTTTTTTAACCAGTTTCATCTCGTCCATACTTCCCACTGAAATAATCTTCTATCCATGTACGCATAATTAACACGTTACGAATCGCACACATTGGTAATCGCCTTGTGCTTAATGTGTGATTATCACAGAGTACGTGTTCATCTTTATTTTGTAGTGACTGCAGTGATGGACAATCGAGCTGCTCCATATCGACAATATTTCTGAAATAGAGAAAAAAAGTATGAAAAAGTATGAAAAAGTATGGAAATACTATGGAAAAGTATACTTTTGAATATATGTATATGAAAAGAAAAAAGATGATTAAAGTATGAAACTTTCATCATACTTACATATTTGGCAGAATGTTTGTCAACCATTCCTTCTTCTCTTGCCCCTTCACATATAGTGTGTGATGATTACGAATGTAAGGTCAGTGCTTATGCATTCATTTTTATAAGAGTTCTCCCCTCCTCTTGAAAATGACGACTCTCCTACAATTGGCTGATTCAAGAAAAATAAATAAAGATTTGATTGGACAACGATTGAATTTGTTTGGTTGGCTACGAGTCTATTCATCCCCTCCATTTTTAGAGAAAGTCACTTACGATTGGGTGTGGGAGAAGAAAAGCATTTGTATGATTAAAAAGGGCGTAACCGTAGATATTCAGATGATCCTAAGACGATGCTCGTCTCCTCCCTCCTATAGGAAATGACGTTTATGGTTCGTCGTTCAAGGAGAAAGGAGATGAAATAGTAAAAGCATGATATTTTGCTTGGTTCTACTCAGACAATAGATACTTTCTTCTCTTTTTAACACACTATTGAATGGTTTCTATTGCAGGCTTGACATTCTTCTTCCACTTCTGTTTCCCCTTCTCCTTATTTTTCATTTTCCTTTAAAAGCGAGACAATTTCTGGGAGGAACACAGTTTCTTCACCATAGTCCAATAAGTTCAGTTTTTATATTTCTTATTTTTCCATTGTCAACTATACAAGTGTGTTGTATTCAAAACAGTGTTTTTTTGTGTGATACTTTTATGAGACATTAAAGAAGTAATATTAATTATTTACCTCAATATATTTTATTAGTTAACGTAAAAAAACATAAAGTAAGATTGCTTTTCTTTCGTCTGTTGAGTTTAAAGTGAAACAACTTCGTGATATTTACGAACGTGTCAGTGAATTAAATATAATCGAACTCGAGAATTACTTATCAATAACTGAACAGAATATAATAAAGCTGAGGGAATTTGGCAAAAAACAAGGCCTCTCTCGAGCAGAAAATCAAAAATGTTTAACGTGTCTGACTCATCTTTCATGTTTACAAGCAAGATTTCGTTATCATCTTGATAGTGTTCGTGGGAGGTAGTCTAATCTCTAACGTATCAGCTAAAGTAGAGTGGCGAGATATACAATCTGCTTTTAAAAATCGAATAAGAACAGGCGTTGTTGTTAGTTTAGAACATGTGGACATTCTAAGTTTCTTGGTTGACGCACAGAAGCTCTTTGAAGAAAAAGTTAGAGCTTGCTTACAAGAATATACAGCAATAAAAGTAAATTCTGATTTTATATCAGAGTTTTCCATGCAGAAAAATGGAGAGGATACAACAGACATTAAATATTTCACAACTGTGAGTGCTACAATATACACGTCTACTGATTTAGAAAAATGGTATGTGGAGCATATTAAGGAACCACTTCTTACACATCTAGAAGAATTTCAGGATAAAGATTCTGGATGGACATTCAAAAGTATTATTAGTTTGTCCATAAATATGAAAAAATTTTCACCTCACAAGGGAAGATCATACATTCCTCTCTCTAAGTTCATAGCATCAAAAAGAGCATGTATCAACGTTCATAACATTGATAATCAATGCTTCAAATATGCTATTCGTTCAGCATTACATCCAAATGAAAAAAATCCTCAAAGAGTTCATAATTATGATAAATTTGCAAACGAATTGAACTTTGGTGATATAGAATTTCCTGTAAAACTGAAGGATATTTCGTAATTTGAAAAATTGAATAATATTTCAGTAAATGTTTATATACTTAGGAAGTACGGTTCGAAATATGAAGTATCACCTTGTCATATTTCATTAAATAAAAAAGAGAAACATGCAAATCTTCTCCTGATTCAAGATTTCTACATAGACGAGTACGAAGAAAATAATATTCCGGACGCTAATGGAAGTGTACCTAAATTCCATTATGTTTCGATTAAAAGTATATCCAGACTTTTAGGATCGCAAGTGAGTAAAGCTCATAAAAAATTATACCATTGTGAAAGATGCTTAAAACATTTTTATAGTGAGGAAGGGCTACGAAATAATGAAAATCTTTGTAAAAACATTAACGATTGTATAATCCATTTACCAAACGCATCAAATAAGATTTTGAAATTTGAAGATTATAGTAAAAGTGAAAAAGTACCTTTTGTAATTTATGCAGATTTTGAATGTTTATTAAAACCGACAGAAAACAAGATTGCTTTTTAATTGCATGAAGCGTACAGTATAGGTTTCTATTTAAAATGTAGCTTTGACGACAAATTATCCGCTTACAAAGCATATAGACAGAAAAATCCAGATGACGAGACGCCTGCACAATGGTTTGTTCGTGGACTGAAATCAATTGGTGAGCAGATTGATTATCTCTATAAAAATCCAAAACCAATGAAACTCACAGATCTTGAAGAATTATCTTTTCAATGGTGGAACATTGTCGCAAACCATTTCTAGATGGGCAACTGGCAGTACGAGATCATTGTCATCTTACAGGAAGGTAAGTTTTTTTTAGATAAACAAAATCAATAAATTAATTTAATAATTAATTTGATAATTTGTTTTTTCTCTTTAGGTTCAGAGGTGCTGCTCATAATTCATGCAATTTGAACTATAAAGACTCAAAATTTATTCCCGTAATTTTTCATAATCTCAATTATGACACACATTTTATTTTAAAAGAACTTGGAACTTCTACACTGATTAATGGACGAAATACTCTAATACCTCATAACAAGGAAAAATATATTTCATTTGCGAAGTATATGGATGATTGTGATGTAAATTTTAGATTTATAGATTCTTGGCGATTTTTACCATCATCCATAGAGAAACTTGCGTCGTATCTAGATAATGTACCAATAGCAATACCGGAATTTCAATTAGATGGATTCTTAAATGAAAATATTAATCTTCTTAGACGTAAAGGCATATTTCCCTACGATTTTGTAGATGGACTCGATAAATTATTAACTACAAAACTGCCGTCGAAAAATGAATTTTATAATAAATTAACAGATTCCGATATTACTGAAGAAGATTGCAAGCACGCTGTTCAAGTATGGGAAAGTTTTAAAATAAAGACATTAGGAGAGTATTCAGACTTATACTTAAAAACGGATGTTCTCCTCTTAGCAGATGTCTTCGAAAGTTTTCGAAATACATCTATTAAGGCCTACGGCTTATGTCCAGCACACTTTTACACTACTCCAGTATTAACATTTTCAGCAGCTCTAAAACTGACAAAGGTAGAATTAGAGCTCCTGACTGATATTGACATGTTACTACTTATTGAATCAGGCATTCGGGGTGGAATAAGTCAGTGCTGCAATCGATATTCAAAGGCAAATAATCCATATATGGGATCGGAATACGATGAAAAAAATAAAATAAAGACACTTTTATATTACGATATTAATAATCTATATGGTTTGGCGATGGTACAGCATTTACCGATTGGAAAATTTAAGTGGGTTGATTATGAATCAACTCGTAACTTTTTCAATACACCATCAGATTCTGATATAAGCTATATTACTGAAGTAGATTTGGAGTATCCTGAGGAAATACATGACCAACATCGTGATTTACCTTTCTGTGCTGAGCATCGTACACCTATTGGTTCAAAACAGATGAAACTGCTATCTACATTGAACGATAAAAAAAGGTATATAATTCATTATCGTGCTCTTAAGCAAGCGCTTGACAATGGTCTTCGATTGAAAAAAGTACATAGAATTTTGAGTTTTAAACTGAAACCCTGGCTGAAACCATATGTCGAACTAAATACTGAAAAGCGAAAGCATGCAAAGAATGAGTTTGAAAAACTTTTTTATAAATTATTAATTAATGCTGTATATGGAAAATGTATTGAGCGAGAGCGATCTCGCGTTGATGTACGTTTAGTAAATATGGTCGATATGGAGCAGAGGCACGCATAGCCCTACCTAATTATCATAGCTGTGCAATTTTCGATGAAAATTTACTTGCCATTCAGCTTAAGAAAACAAGTGTAAGAATCAAAAAGCCGATATACGTTGGGCTTTGTATCCTCGATCTATCAAAGACATTAGTGTATGATTTTCACTACTCTTACATGAAACGTCGAGTGGGCGAAAAGTGTAAGCTTTTGTATACTGATACTGATAGCTTAATATATGAATTAGAGGATATTGATATGTATCAAGTAATGAAACAAGATATTCATAGATTTGATACTTCTGATTATGACGAAAATAATCAGTATGGTATTCCACGTCAAAATAAAAAATTTCCTGGACTCATGAAAGATGAATGTAATGGAAAGATTATGATGGAATTTATCGGTTTACGGAGTAAAATGTACAGTATTTTAGTAGATGGAGGAGGGATAGTGAAAAAAGCTAAAGGAATAAAATCGAACGTTGTAAAAATATCAATCACGTTTGAAGATTATAGAAGATGTTTGGAAGATCTCGTGATTATACAGCGAGAGTAGTGTAACAATTCGCTCAAAATTACACATAGTGCATACAGAAAAACAGAAAAAAATTGCCCTCAGCCCATTTGATGATAAAAGATACTTATTGCCCAATACTACAGACACATTACCTTGGGGTCACTATAAAATCCTAGAAGAGGAAATGTCGCAAGCTGCAAGTCAGGTTGAGAAGGAAATAATGGAAAGTAAAAGTCATCAAATAGAGGAGGGGAATGGTACTGAGAGGGGATACGACAAGACTAATGGAAGAGTAGCTCAAGTACATGCAGCTACTAAGGAAGAAGAGAGGGAGAATAAAATCACCAATGAGATTCGAGTAACGGTAGATGTACACGCAGAACAAGAGAGGGGCGATAAAGCAACCAATGAATATCAAGCTGCACGAGAGAGGATGACGCTTTATAGTAGTGAAGGTGAACCAATAAGCGTTGAGTATAATACATCGGATGAACTATTACATGAATGGAATCCTAAAGAAATCTTGGAAATATTGGAAGGGGTAAGCTCAGTTGAAGTCGAGAGAAGGGATGTACTCCATGAGGCAATAGAAGGGGCAGAAATTGTAGTGGGGAATCAGCTATATGAACAGACTGAGGATGATGAAGAACTCATTCGAGCAGTTGAACAGTTTGAGAATTGTCGTTCTTCTTCAAAGAAAAAAAGACTATTCTAGTAAGGTAAGATTCATAGTTAATTTTCTCTTGGAAAAAAAATATGATAGAATTTATAAAATATTTCTTTTTTTTTTAGAATGGATTTAGCCACCCTGAATAAAATTTCGGAAAGCGACTTCTTACCGAGGAAGAAATGTACGGAATTGGAGAAAAATCATCAGTACATGGTGACTACTCTTAAGCAAGTCTCCACAAAATATGGTACGAAAGTAGTTGTGGAGATAGATGAAAACTTTCAAATATTCTTACCGCAAAAGATATCGTCAGCCATATTAAAAGATGAAGAATTTTTCATAAATATAGCCTAATAAAGCAAATAAGCTTTGTTTATTTATAGAGTATCGGGGTGGTAGTTGTTTTAAGTTTAATACTTCTACTTCTTAAGTAATAATAATAATAAAAAATCTTGTTTGATTTCTTTTTATTATTTATTTGTCAAAAATAAAAAACATGTATATCTTAATTATATAAATAAATATTATAATCATAATACAATGTCTTTCTTATTTACTTTGAAATTAGTGTCCTTACACCTATCCATGTATGTTACTTATATTATATCTTGTATTCAATTAATTTCTTTTTTATTTATCCAACTATTATGCTCACTACTGAATCCTAACCATTTAGCATATACGCGGTTACCACTCCGTTTTAGCACTTTTTCTACAAGATAAATTTCGGGATACTTAGTCTTTTGAATTTCAGTTTCATAAAAACCCCCAGATACAGGCTTATCGTAATAATCTTTAACGTGATAAGTTACTGGATCAATTTTTACAATTCTTGATATTGTAAAAATTTCATAGACCAATTAGGTGTATAGCCTTTTTCAAAAATATGTTTTATTTTACTTATTCGTACATTATCTCCGACATTGTATTTCGGTTTTTTCCTTGCTATCATCTCAATTGAAAAACGCTTCTTCACCTCCCTTTCGTTTTCTTGGCTTACATTTTGAAATCAGGTAAAAATTCACGCAAAGTCATACAGTCCGCCTTAAAAAGTGCTCGTCAAGCTCTTAAGAATAGTGGTTGTAAGAAAAAAGTTCTTATTCCACGTGTGATACCCCTTCCGTCTAAAATGGGCGGAGTTCTTCCTTTCCTTATTCCACTGTTCGCAGGACTAAGTGCAACTGGTGCTTTAGCCGGAGGTGCTGTTGGAATAGCTAAAGCAGTAAAAAAATAAAAAAGCTGCGCAGAAAGATTATCAAGAAAGTAAGCAACATAATAAGACGATGGAAGCTATTGCTTTAGGTAAAGGTCTCTATCTGAAGCCATATAAACGTGGAATGGGATTATTTCTCAAACCGCATGTCGGACACGGTCTAATTAAAAGAAAAAAAAACTTTAATTTAATTTTGCCAAATCGTCCACTAACAAACTTTGATCTTATAAAATATGCACATATATTACAAATTCCACATTTTCGAGGTGTTTACATGAGAAATAGCCTTCCTCGTAATGGACCATGGAATAACGAATCTGCCATTGTTAATCTCGATGATTCGCAAAATAAAGGTACCTATTGAGTCAGTTATCGAAAGAGAGGATCTGACATCACCTACTTTGATAGCTTTGGTGACCTCAAACCTCCCATAGATCTTATGAAATATTTCAATGTGAAAGAAGTGACATACAACTATACAAGATATCAATGTGAAAGAAGTGAAATACAACTATACAAGATATCAGAATTTTGACTCATTCATTTGCGTTCACCTTTGTCTTCGTTTCTTAACTGAAAATCTATAAAAAGAATTTGTCAGATACAATTTGATAATTTTCGCTCAATCAGTCATGGAAGATAGTTTCACTTTGACTCTTTCAGGAAAATCTTCTGTCTTAGAAGCCCAATACTTTCCATCCATTGAACTACCAAAGCATAAAAATTATGTTTTAGGTTTAGTCGAACTTTTAACCTTTAATTCAATTCCAAATATTGACAATACAAATAATCAACTTCATTTAAAAGGAGAAATTATTACTATCCCCATTGGTAGTTACGAGATTGATGATATAAATCAATTTTTATCTAATACATTGAAATCAAAAGGAATTGAATTTTCCTTGAAAGCTAACAATAATACATTTAAAAGTGAAATTAAGTGCAGTGTTTCGTTAGACCTTAAACCTCAAAATTCAATCGGTCGAGTGCTGGGTTTTACTCCTCGTACTCTCAAAGAAAATATAGAACACCGTTCTGATTTACCAGTGAAAATATTGAAAATCAATGCACTCAGAGTCGAGTGTAATATTACTGCAGGAGCTTTCATTAACAACCAAAAAGTTCATACTATTCATGAATTCTTTCCCAGTGTTCCTCCAGGATATAAAATCATAGAAATTCCATCACATGTTATATATCTACCACTTAGTGTTAAGTGCATAGATAATATACAAGTTCGAATTGTCGATCAGGACGGCAATCTAGTTAATTTTCGAGAAGAGGAAATCACTGTTAGATTTCATATCAAATCTATATAATGGGGATTGTTTATAATTCTAGCACACATATAAGTACTCCATCATGGCAATCGACAATCAGTCGATTGAAGAGTTTGAAACCGTTAACACTGAAGAACATTCAGTTCCTACAAAGTCTAGGTCTAAAAGTTCGTGGAAAAAAATTAGCTGTATAATTTTCTGCTGCTTTCTGAAAAATGGACGAAATACTAAAAATTCAATCAGGTGTCGCATTCGATGAATCAAATGCTCATTATGAAATCCACGCACATCAACCATACACATCACTAAACTTTGATCATAATGATGAAATTCGCATTTCCATCCAACACCAAGATCTGTGTCTGCTACTATCACGTAGTTCTATCCATATCTATGGAAAATTACAAAACACTGCTGGAAATGCACCAACTAAATCTAGATTCGTCAACAATGGTATTTGTCATCTTTTTGATGAAATTCGCTACGAAATTAATGGCGTTGAGATAGACAAAAGTAAAAATGTTGGATTGAGTAGTGTCATGAAAGGATGGGCTTCATTCAATACCAACGAGACGCTCATGCTTGAAAATGCAGGCTGGATTGGCAATGAAGAAACAGCGAGAACATTGGTAGATAGGCATGGAAACTTTGACGTTTCTATTCCTCTAAGTATGATTTTGGGCTTCGCAGAAAATTACAGAAAAATTGTAATTAACATGAAACATGAATTCATTCTGGTAAGATCAAGATCTGACCTGAATGCCATAATCCAGGAAGGTAGTATAGTTGGTAATAATACTACATATGAAGAATATAACATAAAAATAACAAAAATAGAACGGTTAATGCCTTATGTCATTGCTTCTGATAAACAAAAAATCCAACTTTTAAATTTCATTGGCAAAGATAATCCCATCCCAATGTGTTATCGTTCATGGGAACTATTTAAATATCCTGTTCTGCCAAGCGCCAATAAGCATGTGTGTACAGTCAAAACTTCCAATCAATTGGAGAAACCACGTTATGTGATTCTCGGCTTACAGACAAAGAAAAAATATCAAGCATCCGCAAATGCCAGTCGTTTTGATCATTGCAATATTACTAACGTGAGACTTTTTTTGAATTCTCAATATTATCCATACAATAATTTAAACCTTGACATATCTAATAATCAATATGCAATACTGTATGATATGTATGCAAATTACTGTATGATATGTATGCAAATTTTAGGGATCCTCAACCACTGCTTTCAAAGAAACAGTTTCTCAATAATGAACCTCTCATAGTGATTGATTGCTCACGACAAAATGAATCTCTAAAGAGCGCTCCTGTAGATGTACGTTTAGAATTTGAGGCTTAAGAGAACTTTCCAGCCAATACTACAGCTTATTGCTTGATCTTGCACGATCGCATAGTTCAGTATAATTCCATCAGTGGAGATGTAAGAAAGGTATTTAAATATTGCTTAATTCAAAGAAGAAGAAAAATGAAAAAAAAATAAAAAAAAGTAGTTGACTTTGCTATAGGCATCACGGCACATAAAGGTATTCTACTACACCTAAAGTCTACTCACCTGTCAAGTGTGACATGCCCCTCCCCCCTCTAGTAGAGAACCCAAAGTATACTCGCGTGTAAAGTGTGCTATGTCCCCCGTGACCTAGTTGGGGGCATAGCACACTTTTTAAGGGGGGGAGGTGTGCCAGAATGCCTATGTGCTAGAATGCCTATAGCCTATCTACTAAATCGATTACAACTTTTAATAAAAATACTCAGCATTGTATGTTTTAATTGGAATAATAAAACCTTAGTTCTCCCTTAAAAACAAGTAATTAAGTTATAACTGGATGATATGTACATGATAAATTCGTGAGAAAACTTTTAATAATTTATAACCAATTCAAAAATTATTGATATTTAAAACTAATGAAATATACATGTTTATAGTTCTTCATTTTTTTAAGTGATTTTGACTTTCAATTCATACTGCTTATAAGATTGTTTGTTTGACTTACAGTTTATATAACAATAAAAAAAATAACATTAAATACTTTTTATGTATAGAGCAGGGTCCTAGTTTAATAATTCTCGTTAACAAAAACTTTTACAATGCGGTACTTTATAAACAGTATCTGTTTAATTATCGTGGTATTACTATATGTAAGAGGATTATCCGAAAGAATTAGAAGTGTAGTTAAAAAACATAATATTCAAGTTTACTTTAGAAACAATAATAATATTAGAAAGCTATTTAATAATTGTAATGATAAGGATGATAAATGTTTGAAAACAGAAGTGGTATACAAAATAAATTGTAAAGATTGTGACAAATATTGTATTGGACAAACAGGAAGGTACCTAAAACAATGAATATATGAACATCAATATAGCTTACGTAGCATGAATGGTACGTCCGGGCTAAAAAAGCATTGTTTAAACTTGTTACATTCTTTCGATTTTGAAAATGTAAATATTTTGGAACAAGGTATTAAAAATAAATATAAAAGAGAAACTCTTGAAAATATTTATATTTTGAAGAATCTGAATAATGTAAATTTAATGTGAAAGTCAGTGAAGAAAAAGGGGATCCTCTAAATGTTATACTAATAAATTTAGAGTGGGGATGGGGTATATAAAGTAGCATGATGGGTTTTTCAATTGAGTTTAGTTCCTGAGAATGAACCGTAGCGGTTCAAAACGTCGGACACCAAGGTAATTCTAAATTTATTGGTGGGAGCAGTCAGGTTGTCCTTTACTAGCATAGAATATTATTTTTATGATTATTATTTTATTTATTATTTTATTTTTATTTTTATTTGTATTTTATTAATAATTTTATTTCTTTTTTTTTATATTTATTTTATTATTTTTAATTTTTAATATAATTAATTGTAGTAATAAGTTTTATTTCAGATTCTACGGGAGTGAACGTAAACAAAGACAGTCTGACTGTCATTATTTTAGCTAATATATTATATTATAAAGACTGTAAGACCGATAAAAATATTTGTTAATTTAATTATTTGGCGTCGAAAATGTTTAAACGTGTCATAAGTTTATAATATATCGGTATAACAGTTTAATATTAAATAAGTAAATAAATTAAAAAAGGATGTATTAATTATTATTGTTTTAATTTTATTTATTATATTGTATGCAAATATGCGATGACGAATTTTTTATTCTGTATATATATATATATATATAATGCTAAATTACCCTGTATATTGTTGTAAATTACCCTGGGATGCTGTTTTTGAAATTAGTTTCATAAGCAATTTTTAATGACACTAGTATTTAATAGTTTATACTCAATATTGATAGTAATTTTGTTTCGGTTAAAAATTTGTATTACATTAGACAAAATAAATATAGATCATAACCTTTTGATTTCAGCAAAAACAAAATTCAGTTAAAATAAAAATAATTTTAATACAATCTATGAATTTATGATTTTACTTGTTTATTTATAGTCTTCTTCATAAAAAAGCATGCATATTATTGCATATAGAGAAGAGGCACCAAAATTGGATCAACGTAATACCTATATAATAATTATATATTTTTGGTCTACTATATTTGCCATTGTTTTTTTTTGTGTGTAAAAAAATAGCTTTCGCGTACTGTTCCAGGGCAAAAACGCATGCGGAAAAACAAACTTTCCCCACAAGGTGAAGAAAACATAATTATTATGTCATAATAATTAAATAACATAATTATTTCTTTTTAAATAATTATATGGATTTATTATCTATTTCACTTTAATAAATTACTTTTATGAAAATTACTTACGCAAATGTGAATTGAATAATAAAGAAGTAGGTTTTCATCATGTTTCTGTTCATTTTATTCATACAATCGAACTTTTCCTTTCTTCTATCTTAATTTTACATTCCGGTAAATAAAATAAACAACTTTCAAATAGACCTAATTTACTGTTTTCCTCAATCCAACTCTTTTAAAACTGTTATATTTTAAGACATTTTTCTTGATTAACGCACATACAGCATGCTATTGCTATATAACAGAAAGAATTGTTTATATCATATCACGATTTACACGTGTTACATCATGTTCAGCCAATAAATATTTGCAGTCTCAGTGTTTGAAAAAGTTCATAAAATCTATCAATTTTTAATTAATATTTTTATTAAATATATCATAATAATCATAAAAATTATATATACGACTATATTATGAACTCAATATTATACGAATAAAGTTTTCATCTCACTTATAAAAATTTTTCAGAATCTAATTGTCTTATTTTGAAAAGAAACGTACCCATTAAAATATTTATTTTAATGGAGGATATAATTTAAAAGAAGTATATACTATATTATTGACATATAATTTTTTTTATATATTTGGCTTTACATTAATCGTTTTATTTACATTTTGTAAAGCAAATCTCTAAAAAATATCGCATAAGTTACCAAGCCTAGATATGGAAGAACGAAATCCATTAGGAACGAAATTTCGGAACGAAAATCCCGAAATGGTTATTCGATATCAAGGTTATATGAACCAGCAGGAGGTGAATACAACATGGTGGCGAATCCGCGAATAGCGAGCGCTGTTCTAGAGTGGCATGGTAGCTGTTCGCACGATATAGGATAGACGCTTAAAAATATTCCACATAAACAATATACTTAGGTATTTAATATTGTGTAACAACTATGAACTATTTTTCTAATGTAACCAATCATATTTTTATCGACCCAAACGTCAAAAATATAATTAATACTATTGATTAAAAATTACGAAAAATCTTGCATCTACTTAATTTTATCATTTAGATAATTAATCATAATTATAAAAAAGCATTATTTTTTTTTTTATGAAAGATGTTGATTTTATAACTTTCTCGATATAATTTCTTTTATTGTAAATCGGTATTGTTAGCAATAATAATAAAATTATGACGATTCAGTAGAGCAATTATAAATAAAATGCTAAATTTTAGATGAATCTATTTAAAAATAAAGTATAACTATAAGTAATTATCAAACTAAAATATATTTTACTTGCCATTTTTGATTAATTAGTTTCTCAGATAATATAATATACAGGGCGCCTTGGTGGCAACTGGAAGACGAAACACATGAGATATTGAGTGGTAGAACGTCACAGGATAGCAGAAACTATGAAGAGTCGTCTACTTATATATATATATATATATATATATATATATATATATATATATATATATATATATATATATATATATACTCCATATGTATGAATCGGTAGCTGATCCTAATCTCAACAAACTGAAAGCAGATTATTCTTATAAAATAATATTACTTTTCTTTCTTGAATATTGTAAAAACAAATTCTTAAATAATAAAAAGTTAAATATATATATATATATATATATATATATATATATATATATATATTATATATAATAGATTCTTGATTCATATTAATGAAAACAGTACAACTTTACATTTTTATAAATTAATTTAATCCAAATACTTATCAGGCTACAAACTTTTAAATTTTTAAATTAAAAGAGTTTGAACAAAAGTTTTAGAAATGTATATTTATATATTAATTTTCTTTTGGAAAGTTCTTTTAGCTTATAAGGAATTTTTTATAATGGAATACTTGAAATGCTGGTTTACTTGAAATGCAGATAAAACTAATTTTTAATTCAGTTATGAAAAATAATGAAATCTATTGAGAATATCATAAATTTTATCAACTATTTTATCAATTTATCATTTTATTATTTCTACTAATTTTGAAAACATTGAATTTTTAAAATAATTGATTGTTATTGAAAAAGTAAAAATTAGTACAAACCATACAAGTAAAAAAGTATATCATTTGATATATATCATTTGATATTACATACAAGATATTAAAAATTTTGATGTTAAGGATTTTAATATTTTTTAATTATAATAAAATAAAATATGCATCCCATCAATATTCTTTCAATTATATGTATAGTTATAGTAATTTAATTATTTATTTTCAATTATTGTGGTACAACCAATTATTTAAAAAATATAACAATGATTAAAAGAAGCAAAACATCATTTATAACACAATTACTATATTTTTATTTTTAAAATTAATTTAGGAGGTACATTTATATACATAAAAAAATGTATGACTATTACAATTAACGGCATGTTTAACATAGACATCGTTAATGCATTCAACGTCTCGTGCACGATCAATAACATTACTTACGAGTCTACATTACTTATTCAATAATTAATATATTTAATTATTTTTTACTGAATTTTCATTCTGCATGCACTCAATTTTTGTATTTATCGCAAATCTTTCATACATTCTAACATGCTTTAAAAGCTAATTTGTATCAATTTGCCACGAATGATACCGGAATGTCACAAGTTTAAAATTTTGTTTAAAGCTTTGAAAAAAAAATAAAAATAACAAAAATTAATTTTTTACCATTCGAAGCGAAATTATTCAAATTGGTAGGCCTGTATTAATTTTACCAAGGTTAGAGACGATGATTTTTCGTTTCCTCCCAACTAAACGCGTTAATAACAACGACTGAATTAACGATTGACCATTATCGACAGATCTTTAACAAATTTATTTAAACAATACGTGTAACATAGCTCTTGTAGCTTAAATTAAAGTTTCGATTAGTATTTGTTTTTCATGTTTAGAATTAGTGTCTAAGTATAAGATATTACATATGTAGTTTATGAATGAACATGCCGGCGAGTCATTCAATTGCGCTTAGAGCTATGTAACATTAAACGTACATACAATGTATACACGCATAGGCTGCGCTTTCGCATTTGCACTTATTTGTTTCAAAAATTAATATCGATGAATCTTTTCCGTATTTCTTTTTTACTTCGTCATCTTAATTACGAAATAATGTTTTTATACAGACAACGTGTACATTATCAGATACTTGAGATTCTTACATTGTCTGTTTCTTCCTTTTACAAGCTATCATTATAATAATAATTACGCAATATTATATATATATATATATATATATATATATATATATATATATATATATATTCAATATAATATGCCATATATATTCTATATATATTTTTATGACAAAATTTATGTAAACATATAATATCTTCAATTCGATTCGTAATAGTTTTTATATTTATCAATATCTTTTCACCCTTCTCCTGTCTACTTTGTTTTATTTTTCAATATCATAAAATGCATGACAAAAATAAATGCTCGTATTGTTTCCGCAAAAAACTTTTGCGTGCATCAAGCTGTTATATTTTTCTTTTTCCAATGGTTTTGTAAATTAAATATTCACTATGCCCGAACGACCCACGTAATACAATATCATCAACGATTTAAATTCGCGCGGTATTACTTAACAATTTTACAAAATATCACAAAAATCGTACCACCTTTTGTTCGCAGCAGAAAACTAAGTAAATTCCAACGAGAATCACGTAGGATCGTATACCTTCTAAACTTTCCTCTATTTTATTTTTTCTTGAAAATTAATACATTGTGAGTCAACGTTTTTCTTTGCTATACCTATTTCTCAATTGAGCAAAAAACTAAAAGCGCGCTGACGACCAGCGCTAGCGCGCTGCAAATGATCTTAAATTCTATTGTCTTTCTTCTTAGCTTATTTATCCTTGTTTTTTTTTATTTATAAATACACAATTAAAACGTACCGAAGTAGAGGTACGGAGCTCCTCCGAGAAGTCCTCTCATTGGGGAGAGCACCAAACACTTTCTCACAATTATATCGATTAACATATGTAAACAGCTCTTCGATCGATTAACAGTTCCATTAAACCTGCGATCGAACACGAAATCGTTCAATTCAACAAAATTGTTATCGCACTGGTAATAGATGCGAATTATACTTTCCATTTGCTTTCCTTACATTTAAAAAATAATCAGTCGATACCAATTGCTTTGAGAATCAAACCAATTGTTCTTTCTATTACATATACACAAATTTGAATTACTTTTCTTTTTTATTTACAATAGACTCGCTTTAGTAAAAGTTTAAAGAAAATGAAGCGTTCTTATTCGCTTCTTAATGTTATTTGTTTCTACCCAATATTATCTCGAACATACATTCTTCGCCTGCAACAATTTGGACGTCAAATTTGCATTCGTTGTTTTTTGACGCTTCAAATCTACGCGCTCGAAGAAATAGGAAAAGGGTTATTGTGACAACAAAAAGAGAAATAACACTTGCATTGGTAAAGTGTATGTGTGTGCGCGCGCGTGCCTAAGTATACATATGTGTATGTGAAAACGCGTGCCAGTCACTTAATTGAACATTACAGGCGCGATTTCGTACTGTACATTTTAGAAAAAAATGTTTAAACATTTTAATATTCTTCGACTCTATCTTAGATTTAAATAAAAGAAAATTAAAAAATAATATTGAGCGCACTGAGTTGAAGCGACTTGGATTTATAAGTTTTTTTTTTTTTTGCAAATTTGTCATGTATGCAAGAACATCAACAACATCAACAACGAATAAAGCAACGGCATTCCATGTTACACTTTGACAATGCAGCGTGGAGTTCATTAATTAGTGCCCTTCGGGGAGTGCCTTTTTCTGCTCGTTAAACTTTCGTAGCCTTTGGTCGTGGGATAGGAGCCACGGTGCAAATCTTGTATCCACCTCTTGTTTTGAGGAAATCGATAGAATGCCACCAGTACCCTCGTTCATTCAATTTGGGCGACAGGTTTATCATACGTGCAGATAATGACAGTAGAAAAACCTCGGAAACATGTTCATAAAAGGGGCTGTTAACTCAATGCCTACTTCATTTGGCTTCGTCCTGCTCCATCGGCTCCTCTGATACTTCGCGGGAATGTTCTGGAGTACTTCTGTAAATATTATATCATAAGAATTAGCACCATTAACAGAATAATATTTAATTCTGTATAAAATATTCAAAAAAGCATATGGTTTAACATATAATTGCCAATTACTTTTAGTGAACGAATTTTATTTTTAATGATCATGTTCACTTACGCAAGATTGCTTTGGTGCTGCATGGAAAGTGATGCCATAGCGGACACTGTTTCCGTCTCATCGTGCTCTTTCTGACTTGCCTCTATCGCACTCATGCCCACCGTGTGGGCTAAAAGCTTTACACACGGCCAGTGCGACATCTAAAAACAAGATATAATAATAGACGTTAGAAGTTAGTAAATTTTTTATTACTGCCAAAATTTTTATCTATTTTCACTTATTTCATAAAACTATAATTCGTATTTTATATATTATCATAACTGACTAATAATTCGTTCGCACAACTATTTATAAACTTATAAATTTATTTATAAAATATTTATAGGTTTTAATGAATTGTTTGTCTTGAGAAGAGGTCAAAATAAAATAAAGTAATCCGAAATGTTGGCATAAAATATAACTAAATTTGAATTTTTTATTTTGAAACAAAATAATCTAGACAGAAGCCATTAAAAGTTACAAATTAGTATTTAACGTGTATTTAAAAGCTGTCAATAATTTTAATTGAAGTGAATTTTATCAATGATGCAATTCTATTCTATGGTATGATAATAATAAGATAACTTATTATTATTATTTTCAGTTTTAATTATATTTAATAACATACAAAGAAACATATTACTATTAATTATTTAAAGGACCATTGATTAAAGCTCTACTGTAATCTTTTAACTCCCACTCTTCAATAACGATTATGATTTAAGTGCTGAGTCTTTCCATGAAAGTTTGTTGAGTGCAATGTCTATCGGGGCAGGCTAAAATACGAGTAATAGAAAAACTCACCTGTATGGCGATAGTCTTTTGCAACGTGTCAATGGCATTCTGGCAAGGCCTTCTGGTCAGCTCCTCGTCTCTGATAGGTGTAAGTTCATCTCCCAACAATGCCTTCAGGCATTCTTGGGCGGAGTCGCAAATCGCGGGGAGATCGTAACCACCCTCCAGAGCCAGGACGACTTTGCCACCGGCGAGGGTCATGAGCATCTTGGTCATGCGCCCGAAGCAGGCCGGGCTGACGTTGTAACCCCCAAGGGGCGCGGGGTGGCCGACGGCTGCGTCGAAACCAGCAGAGACGATCACCAGGTCGGGATTGAAATCGTTGGCAATCGGCATTACGATGGTGCGGAAGGCTGCGAGATACTCGGCGTCGCCCATGGGCGGGTTGAGGCCGCCGGACCAAGCGAGATTGACATTGTAGCCGATACCCTCCGCAATACCACACTCGGTTGGGCCTCCCGTTCCCGGGAAGAAATTGCCATCGTCGTGCCTGTGAATCGACAGGTACAGTACGCGCGGATCATCGTAAAACATTTGCTGAGTTCCGTTGCCATGATGAACGTCCTGGGAAAATAAGATGCTTTTGTAAAAAAACATATCTAACTGCAGAAAATGACTGACATCAACGTTGTCTACGACATTGTTGCGATTAATTATGCTTGATTCGAACATAACTAATTAATAATATGAATGATAACTAATAATAATAAATATTATTTATTTCTACTTATTTATTTATAGAGAAGAGCCAATAACACTGATTCTACTTACAAAGTTACATAACTTATTGCTTTATATTATAGTAATAAAAAGGAAATGAAAATTTTCTTTTCTAATTAAGAAGTTTCTTTAAAATAAATAAAAGACATTTTAAAGAGTCGTCTTATAGATGCCATTACGTCGAGTATCAGATTTTTTACGAATATCCGTATTAGGAGAACATCGACAACAAGGTAAATTTACTTTTGTTTTGAATGCAATGATATATAAGTTTTAAAATCTAAAAGTTATTGAAATGTAGAAATTACATTGTATATATAAAAATTCCTTATGTTATTACTATTTTCGGCGAAACTTGCCCCATTATACTCATTGCATTTTTCAGATAGATAATGACTGTTTGCTTAAAAAATAAAAGCATGTCTTATAGAAGCCTTCAATACAATACATATGAATCGTTTATAACAGCCAATAGCCCAGTAATGCATAATAACTTTATCAAAATTCAGCTAATTAGTTTCATTACAATTATGTAAAAAGTAGAACTGATCGAGAAATTTAAATGTGAATAAGTAAATATTTTTAAAAAAAAACTCTTCGCCATTGGCTTTGCAACAACATGTAAAATTAAACAATAAGTAAAATTCACCATTATCATCAGCAATCTATGTTCTAACTTTCACAATTCAAAAATTGAAAAACCTATTTGAATAAACTCAAATAGTTCTTTCAAATAAAACAGTAAAATTTAAGGTAAACTAACCCAATCCAGAATCAGTATCCTTCGCAGATCGAATTTCTGGAATAATTGCTTAGTGGCAATGGCCACCGAATTGAAGAAACAGAAACCCATTGCTTGATTCGCCTCGGCATGATGTCCGGGAGGCCTGACGACGGCGAAGCCGTTCTTGATACCACCAATCGCCACTTTAAAGGCAAGCTCAATGACACAGCCTGCGGCTAATCGGGCGGCTGGGGCTGTGTGCACCTGATTCCACGTTGTATCGCTATCCACGCCGATTCCACCGCACTCCAGCTCAATGAAGCTTACTTTTGACATATCTAACTTTTGCCGCGTCATGGGATTGCCGCCTATTTATAGGAATAAACAATCACAATTAACAATTTAGCCAAAATAGTTACAAGAAGTGCATTCGAAAGGATGTTTTCTTAGGAAGTAAAAAAAGCTCTTTACACTCCGGGCTAAGCTTATTGGAAATATAAATTAAATAAATACTGGATTTACAATATAAAATTCAGAGAGTTTAGACAAAATAATTCATGAAAGTAATCGAAAACTTTGTATTTTTAACAAAGGCTTTTATAGTTTCCATTGGAAAGTATATCGTTAGCGCAAGCGTCACGGGCGAATGTAATATATTGAAAAAAGAAGACGAATAAAACAGTATTCTGAAAGCGAAACCCACCAAATAAGTAGGTGTGAGCTTCGGTATGGCAGGTTTGTATCTCTTCCAATGTAGCCTTGCGGGATCGCACTCTGTCGCAGCGATGGCTCAGTCCGGTCTCGACGAACCTCGCCCACACGCTCTGGAGTCGACCGCCGTGCTCCGGATGGCCCCGAACCGTCTCGCCGCAGGTGCAAGCGTGCTTCTGCATTAGCGGGTCGTAGGCCAGACCCGTCGTCGGGTGTTCCCGCGTACTCCTGGTGTACACCTCGGCTACAGACGTGGAAGGAGCACCTTGGGGTCCTGGGAAAAAAATAAAATTTTACAATCGGGATGCGCGCGGTTTCCGCGCGATTTTCATAATTGCCCTATCGTTTTGATCGCACCGATCGCCGTTATCTTATCAAGCTGAAATTGTTAACGCTTTATCAAAACTTGTTAATGTATATAAATTAGTTAAGTAACTAAAATCCATTTTGCCAATAAATTAATTTTAATCATTAACGATTTTCTACAGACTCAACTAGTTTGACTTTTGATTTTTATGTATACTCGAAATGGCGATAATGTTAAAACTTTTTCGACAGCTTAAAACACGGCTTTTCAACATTTTTTTAATGGCGTCAAAAAATTACCTAGATGCACGAGAGGACTGGAAAGCGCCCGGGACAGGGGCCTGGCGGATTGAGTGCTTCTACCCACGGGGTAGGCAGTTATATCGGTCGTTTGAAGAGTGTGGCGCATCATCAGGTCGCGCTGCTGCTGAAGGAACTGCTCGCGGTCACGTTGCTGCTTCGATATCTCGCTCTCCTCGACGCTGCTGCTGCTACTGCCGACCCCGCTTGTAACTTCATGACAAATAACGAATTTTTATTAAGTTTTCGTTTAACACTAGACAATATGTTGTGTATATAATAAGGTTTCAAATTAAATTTTTATTGATCATTTGTTTGTCACTGTCGATTCACAATTCACCAGATTTTTTTCAAAAACCATAATAAAACTATACAAAGTAATTATGGAATTATCTTTCCTTTGTTTTGGACCAAATCCTTCGAGTAAGTTTTTATTATAATAAAATACACTATGAATAATAATTTCACAAAAAAGGAGAAATTGAAATTATTCATCGTAATGATTATTGTAAATTTACTCCGGTATTCAAATTTACATTACAAGTAAATCATTTTTTGATAAGGATGTACGTGATTTTTTTCAAAATTAAATATCCTTCAGTTGGTAAAATTATCTGTATAATTTATAATGATTTTTTTATCAAGATTTTAATAACTTTTAATATAATTGGAAGTAATGCGTACCAGAAAAATTAAATAAGAAGAAATATTTTAATAATGTTAAGAAAAGAACTTAGCGAGCACTTGAGAAATTATTAGCGAAACGTTTACAATACGTCCGATGGTCCCGCTCTTTTTGAATTTTTTATATTTACATTAATAAAGAAGTATATCTTTATCGGAGCTTTTACATAATTCGAAGCCATTCCAATAATCGCTAATGTATCTTTGCTCATACTGCTCTTTATATATACAAATATCATAAATATATGTATCTCTCTCTCTCTCTCTCTCTATACGGAACTCTTCGCTCAATTTATCGGGGAAGAAGAAAGGGGGCTTGCGAACGCTAAACTCACCGGGGGTGTCCTTCTTGCCGGTGAGATCGATCACCTCGGACTCCTCGGACTCCGGCGCCTCGTCGAGCTGCTGGCCGGGCTGACCGCGCGAGCCCACCCGCGTCAGGACGGTCTGCCTGATCTGCTGCTTGAGGTAATTGTGCGTCTGCTGCTGCTGGTCGTGCAGCTGCTTCTCGGCGAGGTAGTCCTCGTAGTGGGTCGCCGCCGGTGGCGGCGCCATAATTCCGCCCTGGAGCATCGGGTGGCCAAGGGGCAGAGGCGCCGACTGCGTTCTGCCTGAAAATTCAACGGGAATTTCTCATTGTTAGAGCGCGGCGCTGGCGTGAGATTTGAACGCTCGCGGGCTTCGCACTTCTCAAGGTGACCTTTTTTTTTTACCACGTACATACTTTTCCAACTATAGTATGAGAAAGTTTTTGACTACTTTGGGTTTCTCGACTCACACTATCGCGAAACAATAATGGATTCTTATTAATTTAGTTTGTTTTATATTCATGTTTTAGAGTTAATATAACAACTTTAAAAAAATGTTTACAGTGTTTTACTTTTTAAAAGTAAAACAATGTTTTACTTTTAAAAGATATTATATTACTAAAATAGACTGACTGATTAATGTAGATGTTTTCAATTATTTTATAAAAGTTTAAATTTTGGATTAATTTGAGAGAAGAAAACGAAACAGGAGCAAATTATCTTTTATTTTCTTAAGTTTAAGTAAATTATTCCTTTTTTTATTCATCATAATATTTAACTAATGATTTTAAATTTAAGATTTTTGTGGAAAAATTGAAGCTGATTGTACAATTTTAATCATATACGAATACTTGAAAATTTGAACAAATTTCTAGCCCTAATTTATTTCCGATGTTATATATATATATATATATATATATATATATATATATATATATATATATTCAATTTAAAGAAATATGTATGTAGAATGCTTATTATTATGTACTAAATGTTAATAAATTACATTTATCTCTAACTATAATTTCTTTTAAGACGTTATGGTTATTTTGTATAAAACCCGTTTCAATCTCAACTTCTGTATAGAAATTTTGATCAAATATTGGACATTATTGGAAAATATTGAATAAAAATAGAATAAGTGAAATTTATTTACATGATCCATCTCTGACATTTTCATTATTCAACCAATATCTAAGAGAATCATTTATTCAATTTTTTTTATAATTGTTTTAACTACTTATGTTAATTTAGAACAGGCTTTATGATTGTTTTTTCTTCTCATATCTAAGAATATATCCTAATCTTTGAATCAAATTCCATCTCTTATAATAAGCATAGTAATTATTTTCTCTATTAGTTCTATAAAGTTAAAGATAAATTTTAAAATATAATTTTTGTTCACAATTAATATCTGCAATGAAACAATTATTTAATAATAACTCTTTAATTTATTAATGTTAATTCCGAAATTTCTCTAGGTATCTTATTATTAACCAACAAATAACCATATACTTCTGAAATTATAATTCTAATTTTCTTTCTAAAATCTAAGATATAACTATACATAAATGTGCAAAAGTGTCTATATACGAAAAGAACCCGTCCAAAATAATAAAATGCAAAATGAAGCAAAATCGCTCATTGGCACGAATATACATATAATGGAAATTCTATTAAACTGGCTCGTAAAAGTACAACGTAGACGAAGAATAAAAAAATCGAGGTGCGCAAGAGAAACGGTGCTATCACAACAGATAATTTTGTAACAAGGCCTTGTAGAACTGCAAAGCCGGCAGTGTATATACTATGTGCGCGAGGTGCGACGCAACGCGACGACGATCCTTCTCGCTCAAACGTTAGTTTTTTATGTATGCATGTGATAAATAAGCTCGCGATCGAGCGAAATCATTGCGTTGTCAGAAGTATCATCCACCGCGTGGCGCAGCACCCCAAAAAAAAAACAAACAAACAACGAACAATGATAAAAGAGAAAAGGAAACAAAAATTGAAAGTAAGAGAAAAAAGGAGAAAGTATATATATAATATACTTATATCTATAAAACTCACATAATAACGAGGTGCGCAAAAAAGCCATATAGAAACAAAAAAATTGGTAACATACTACCTAGAGGCCGGTGACCAGCCTTGTGGAGCCTCGCGTGCGCTACTTGGGTGTCGGTTATCGGGGTCGGGTGATAGATCAGCTGCTGCGGCTGCGCCTGGGACTGTTGCTGTTGCTGCTGCTGTTGCTGCTGCTGCTGCTGCTGCTGCTGCTGCGTGGGGACGGTCGGCCTGCCAGCGACGGCGGCGGCCGCGGCGCCAGCGCCGCCCGCCTGCTGTTGCTGCTGCTGCTGCTGCTGCTCGAGGCTCTGCATCTGCTTGTGAATGTAGGCCGGATCGCCGCCGTCGATGACGGTGAGCGAGGGATAGAACGGCAGCGTGTCCCGCAGCATCGTGCCCGTGAGGGGCATGCCGAAGCGGGCGGTGAAAGCGGCGCGCACCTCAGCCTCCGAGACAGGGGCGAGCTTTGTGCCGGCCTGCGAATGTGTGGAGAGGATAGTCGGCGATTATTAGATGGACGTTAAAAAGGCAACAAAGTCAAAGTTTCGTATGCATATGTATAGATGCACGCGCGCGCGTGTGCGTGTGTGTAATCTTTGACCAATTAACTATACGAATATTTATAGTTGTATTCTTTTTTTTTCAATAAAAATATATGTTTTTCATATGTGTATAAAGGCACCGCATTGCAGGCCGTTAATTTAGCTGTATACATAAATTTGCCCTTGTATCGCGAAATAAACTTTAATATTCATTGGAGTATTGAAACACGAGTTTATAACTTAACAATTATTATTGGAAGTCACGAGACGGTGATTCGTTTTTTACGAGCCCGCGTTACGCATTGTATATATATATATATATATATATATATATATATATATATATATATATACACATATAAGTACTTATAATATATATATATAAAGGATATCGCCGAGTTTTTAGAGAGTCTATTATATAGGATGCGACAGAGACAGATGTAACGATGACGGCGAGTCGCGATAAAACGATTCACGGCGATGAAAACATACGAGATATAGATTAAATGAAATTGCGGATTGACTCTCATTGAGCAGCTGTGTAAGCTATAAACGCAGAAAATTTCAGTAAAATTTAGCGTAAGGCCAAATGGTCTAGAGCATATATATATATATTAAATATATGCCATCGGGCGAATATTTTGACAAAATACATTAACAGCTCTATTAAATTAAAAATAATCTTTACGGTTTGCTATTTAAATATTTTGGTTGTGTGCTCGTCATAAATAATATTCGCTAGAGGATAGATTCGTGTTAGAATCTCTGAGCCATTATGCAGGAATTAAGGTTCGTATACCCTTAGTAAGAATTATATTCTAATCTTAATATGAATGTAGCTAATAAAAAAGCAAAAGTATTAAAATGAACTTTCGTACATTTTTGTATCTTGGACGAAAATTATTAAAAATTTGTTTTTGAAGAGATCAAATTGGATGCGGAGTATTTGTTTTATTTTAAAAAAGAATTAAATAATTTTCTACTAAATTATATACCTATAACAAAAATATAGTTATATTTATAGAACATTATTATTGGTATAAATGTTCATATTGATACTTAATTTAATGAAGTTATAAAAACTTTTCTACTAGAAAATTAATATTGGATTAGTATATTATTAATATAATATAGATATGCCATATATTCGACGTAACATTACTACAAAAATGTCTATTAAATAGGAAACTCGTTGATAGTCATTATGAAATTGTCAATAGAATATACAGTATTCTTTTTTATTCTTTCTTCCAAGAACTGACATTTTCTGTCTATTCCACGTCAACAAATATCCTTCATTCTTTTTATAGTAGTTGTGTGACACTTATTGTATTTGTTTATTTCATTGTATTTTTTTTTTAATTTTACCGAATTTTGGTAAATTAACAAGAGTTTCTCATCGCATGAACGTTAGCTAGTTTTGTAGGATATAAATTTTCAATAATTCGGACCTTATCAAAAATATGTTATATTTTCCGTCTTATTTCCCATCGAATGTCCGATTGTGACAAGAGTTTATTTTTATTTGAATGACAATATTTAAATCTTCTAAGTAAACATGTAATTTAATCATCAAGCAATGGAGTTGGTCGATATATCAACCACTAAAAACAAGCGAATTTTTTCATATTCTCACGCAAGAAAAAAGATTGGAGCGTAATTGACATTGAGAAATCACTATTTCAATGTCACATATTATTTTGATATTCCAATGTCCACTCTGTTATATTTCTGTTCTTAGATGTTTTGAGTACGAAAAATTTGCGAAAAAAAAACATTCTAAAAGCAAGAATGACTTTAAAAAGCACCATTTCAAATAAATGTTAGATCTTGAATTGGAAATATAAAGGTTTATTGTGCTTACACCAAAATTTTCATATTCCTTATTTTCACCTGTTAGATCAAGAATGTTACCATGAATCATCCGATGACAGTTATGGATAAATTTTGTCACTGAATAAAATGTGTTTGATTTGAAATTTAGCTGAAGCGGAAGTGTCAGGCCTTTCCATTCGTATATATATATATATGTTTTACATTCACGATAACATATTGTTTATCTACGCCGCAAACTACTTTTTACATCAGAATTATTTGATTCTTTCATCGGCGAGCACAATAAACGTCATTGTCGAATTTTTGCTTGCGTAAGATCCATCCCTTTTGAATAACAAAACGAGATTTTTTGCGAGCTCGTGTGCATAATATAATTCATATATGCAAAAAGTGTACTTTTATATCGGAATAACCGTTTCATAAAGGCGAATTGCTTTATTTTCACAGCGTTGCGCAACTGCTGGGACAAGTGTAATAACAAATATACGCACCGTAGAGCTGGACGGCACGTGGGGTCGGCCGAGGGAGATGTTGGGCATGGACGGCGAGCTGAAGAGCGAGAGGTCGGAGAGGCTGCCCTGCTGGCTGCCCCCGGTCAGCTGTCCGCCGTAGGCCGCGCTCTCGCCCTCCTCCTGGATCGGCGTGCTGGAGCCAGCGCCGGCGCTGGCGACGCCGCCTCCGCCGCCACCCCCTCCTCCGCCAACTCCTCCTCCTCCGCCGCCTCCGCCACCGACGCCAGCGGCGCCGCTGACGCTCGCGGTCGGCGAGGACTGCGAATTGCTCACCGTGGGCGGCGAATTGGGCCCGGACTCTGGATTACTCCCCGTATCTGCAAGAGGTTCGTTTTTTGTCGTTGTATTTTTTTTTGCGCCGGTTCAGCTATCGGCGAACTTCGATATCGTACTAATGCCCGAGGGCGTCTTTTTGGACGACTCGACCGCGCGCACATACCGATGCGCGTCGGCGCACAGCCTCGACTTTGCGCGCGCACATTCTGATGGGTATTTGATTTTCATATATAATATATGAAAACTAGAAGAGAAATATTATATAAAATTAGAAGATAGGGAACAAGATATGAAAGCAAGAAAGAGGAGCTGTTTCGATTATTACAAAATTTTCAAACGAATAAAGTGCAGTTACGCGTATGAAAACATTTCTTATTATTCCGCAATCTTTCAACGTAATTAAATTCATCAATTTTTATGCAGAAAATTACCGAAGCACTTGATTTTATCTCAGACTGACAACCTTTTCAGAAGATGATCATAGTATCTAATAAATTTTACAAGATCAATGATATTTCCAATGTGCGCTTATAAAATTTTCTGCGAGTATGATAATTTTTTAGGTTTCAGACTTTGTGATCAAATTTATAATTTTGCTATAGAAATTGCTTCTACTTATAATAGCCATATAATCCAAGTCACAAGTTAAGCATGTCTTGTAATTAGACAAGTTCATTATATTAAAGTTTGGACATAGCATCGAAAGTTTGCAACAAAGTCGAGCTGATCGCTGTGAGAATTAAATAAACAAAGCTGCACGCGTATATGAATAGACATTTAAAAATATATAAATATATATAATACATAAAAATTTATCGTTTCTCAATTGGTTAATGTTTATCATGCGGTTACAAGACACTAGCAAAAAAAACTTTCAAGTCAACAGTCCGTTAATTGAAGAAAACGGGTGCAGCCAAGTTCCAACGGACCGTCACCGGACGTTCGGAGGAATCGCTGGCTTATAAAAAATCAAAGAGGTCATGTATTATTAAATTATTATCACACTAATTTAGAACTACGTATTTTTTACTATACAAAAGCAGAGACTTGCAATAAAATTCATTATATACAAATATGTGTCAAATTTGTATATCTGAACTCTGCGGGTTAATTTTCTAATAGAGAAAAGTTATATAAGCTATATATATGCATTTGCTAAATATTATATATTGATTTTTTTTTAATAAGTACTGGTTTTTAGTCGCGATAATAAAGCGAATAGTGAAAGTGATCTAATTTTTTCCGACAATCAATTCGCTATTTTAATTTCTTATTTACAAAGGATATTTCGTAATCATATATTAATATATACTTATATAAAATTTTAATTCATGGTTCAGATGAATTTTCATGATTCATGCTCCATTTCTTTTATATATACGTTTAGGAAGTCAAAATATTATTTTTCGTCGCTCATAATTAAATGAAATTTTTGAAAAACAATTGATTGATAAACTTCGTCAAATCTTGCACTGCGATTCCCTCCCAATCCGTGCGCGGTCTCGATATTATAGGTACATCTGTGTATACACTGGTATATACGATGCCGATCATCTCTTTAGAGATGAGCAATGGTCTCTTTGTTTTTTATGTTTCGGGGGAGACGTACTTGCTAAGAGTGACTTCCGCTTGAGGTGCGACAGTAGTCGGTCCTTCCTCCGTGCCATTAGTGGTGAGTTTCTCGTGGCCGCCATGTTCCTCTCCATAACGCGCTGCTTAAGTCGCACCTTCAGCAGATTCGGCTCCGAGGCTGGCCGGGGTTAGGTTTATACATAACGATTAAGCTCAGTATTCTCTTTGCTCAGATAGGTGTCGTTACATTTACATATAAATATCTATATATTTATTTCGCGCCCGATCGTGTGCTTATGTATACGAGTGAGGATATGAGCCGTGAGGAGTCCTGAAGTACGCGTGCGGGTTTTGCTTATATATATATATATATATATATATATATATATATATATATATATATATATATAATAGAAAATTACCCTTGCTTTGGACAAGCTTTTATGGTTAAATCATGAAAAAATGATAAGCTGCGAAGATTATGGTAAAGATGTATTTTAGTAAATTATTATATAAATGTCAATTTGTTTATGAACCGAAATAATTCAGAATTATTCGGCTGCAAGGATAATTTTCTTTTGTCGTTAAATGCACAGATATTGATTCATTGTCTCCTATATATATATATCTGATAAAATATTAGATATATTTGATTTATAAACGCGTACACGGCTATATATGATATATTGATTAAAAGAATTTTTTTATTAGTGGCGTAAAATTGCTGTTAGTAATAAAACGAATAAAAATCATTTTTAACTTCAAAGCATCTTCATCAAAATGACATTTTCACATTTATCTTGGAAAGCAATCATAAGAGGCGGAATAAATGTGTTCGAAAATTTTTAATTATTAATTAATAATTTAATGTGTTCGAAAACGTTTTAATAGCACAGCAATTTTTCTTTCCGTATTTTTATAAAAAAAAAAAAAAAATAACTAATAAATAACCGAATTGATCCATCCTTGGAAGAATATATATATATATATATAACGTGATGAGCAAAAAAGATTGTAAGTAATCACTTCAATCGCAAAAACTATTGTTAAATAAAAATCTCATGCCTTCACACTGTTAATAATATAATACTGTTATCGTCGTTTATGAAAACTCTGTTACTATATATCTTTATTTATATGTATGCGCTGAACACGCCCGCGTTCTCAACGAGTCTTCGGAATACCGATCCTTCTGTAAATAAAAAATGCCGAGGCTTTATATTTAGGAATTCGTTATATAGAGCTCAATCGACGTAATGCAAAAGGATCCGTATTTTGAACGTGACCAAACGGAGGCATTAATTTAAACGTACATTAGGTTTAAAAATTAAATGCATGCTTTAGTCCAACGAACATTCAAGCCGGCACACAAGTCTATATATTTTGTCGATGGAAATAGGTGGAAGTAACGAGGAGAGTATGGATAGTAATGAGAGAGTGGGGGAAGTGGTAATATAAAAAAAAAGAACGTAATCGCGAGGCACACTTGTAAGTCGTTTTGATATTGTAGGCTCAATGCGATTGAAGTACCTGTTTTTCGGAGCGGAAAATCGTCACCGAACTTTTCCTGAAGTATCTGCGGCATGCGATAAGGATGCGAGCCGCTCGTCGACCCCGTCGTCTCCGACTGGGACTGTAACCTGTAAAATACATGAATATATGTCGGATTATAGAAAATAATTATTTGTTACTCAATATTTATAAGTATTATTAAAAGTCACATTTTTAATTTTCTATATATAATATATATTTAGAATAGTGTACTTATTACTTATATTTATTTGTAGACGCTCTTTATTTTTAGATACTAGTAAAATATGGATTTTTTAAATAAGTTTATCAAAATTATAATATTAAATAAAATTCATAAAATAATATAGACAAGAACAATTATCAACCAGTAATTGTTAACTATATTGATTATATGTGTAAATTTATTTCCATTTATATATAAAAAATTTATTTTTAGAGTTATCTTTTATCTTTATTTTAAACTGATGTTTAATGGTACGATAGTCAATCCCGAGAGCGATATTTAAAGAAACATTGCATATTTTTATGAAAGAGGCTTATAGAAACTTTTGAGATATAAAACTGCGAATATGGCCTATAAATATTCGCACACATCAGAATGAACTTTTCTAAAAGCGTATATCCGCCTCTATTTTACATGCGCGATTTTATTAAATCCGCACCGACAAAAATAATCGTGATCATATATATAGATATATATTATGTAGCCATAGACTGGTACAACTACATATGCAAGATGGATATATTCGATACTGTAGAATATAGTCCATTCTCTTTTATATTAGATAGTTGTAACGATTTTTCATTAAATTAAAAGCTCGTTTATATTGAGCTAAAAATCATTATGTTATTAATTGTTATTAATATTCGTATGGCCGAGTTACATACTAACAACCGCGCTGAATAATTGTAAAAATAATTTATATTATTAATTTACTTTTTAACTTATGGCTAACTATTCTTTTATACAATTCCTATACCTTAACAAATACTTATAAAAATTATTTATAGACACTGCGACCAGAACGAGATATTTTTTTAACGTGATTATAATTATTCGAAAGGAAATAATATTTCAAAATGATAGTTATAGAGTATATATAGAATATATATATAATAAATGATAAAAACGATACATAATTTTATAAACTTAAAAAAACTGATTGCTTTAATAAAATATTTAAGGTTCTTTACAAGAAAAACAAACCGATATACAATGGAGGAAAAAAACCCAATGTATAAGAAGACAATTATATTTGAAAATAAGCCTTACTTAACAATCCTACTAAACAGAAAGCATAGCTCTCGTATTAATAACCCGTTTCGTTTTTCAAAGCGTCGGCGTCGTCAAAACTATATTGCCCGTCGTGTTGCGGGTCCTTAAACTTGGCCCACGACCGCGCAAAATGCTCGCGCACGCACGAGGAATACAAGTTCGCGGAACGCGTCCTTCACCGGTCCACATGGCAGTATCACTATATATAAATATATATATATATATATATATATATATATATATATATATATATATATAATACATGTCGCGGGTGCTCTCTACCGTGGGTAAAAAAAAGAACAGAAGAGAAAAGAAAAAACTCGACAGTGGTTTTTTCTCACCGCGCGCGAGATTATACGGCGTTTATTTCTGTACCCGCAGAATGACGAATAAGGATTCACCGTTCGTTTTTATGCCTTTCCCGACGGCAGAATGTTAATTGATGGATGAAAGGGTTATATATACTGACCGTTAATGGCGGTTCGCCGCTTGTTTAGACACGGACGCGGTAGCCGGGGGCGAATTTTTTGTTTTTTTTTTTTATTTTTGCTTTTTAAAGCGCTGTTAGATAAGATGTCGTCAAGAATTCATTTTCTCTTATATATATATATATACATACATACATATAGACATTCCAAAAACGCATATTCTGTAAAAGGCAAAGTATATGTATAAGAATCTTTCTCTCTTTTATTGAATTTTAAATGTAATTTATGATACAAGAAACGTGACCGGAAAGTTATGCGAGGTAAAAGATAAGTACACAGGGGAAATTCAATTCGTAAGAAATAAATAAAAATTGATGCTATATATAGAATAGACTTGGTGTTACATATAGTCGTGTATTTGCAAATCGTTAAAGATGAAATAAAAACTGACACCGCGGTCCGATAAAAATTGATTTATTTCAATTTATAATGATATGCATAACGTAAGTAAATTGCTTCAAAGAGTTCTAATCCTTAAATTTTACGGGCATTACTGGATTTAGAATTGATTTATCGTAACATATAAGGTATTTGGAATGTGTTACGTGACAAAGAAATATTTTTCCTATAAAATATACAAATGTATTTATTTCATACTTGTTTTAACAAATGTCAAAAGAAGATTTAAACATTTAGATATATTATTGGTACAAAGGTTTATAAAGTTGATATTGTATAAATAGATATATTACACCGGAGTTAATCAACAAATTCATAAAAATTTCGGTCGCGAAAGCTTATTGAAACGAGATCGCGGAGGCAATCTTGTAAAACGACTAACATAAAATGGATTTTTGAAATTGCATCGGCCAATGAAAAAATTAATCCTCAGAAATCGCGCGTATTTATACATAGACTGGATATTTAAATAAATACAAATTTGTTTTCAAATTTTAAAAGAGCAGACGCATATATATATTCTCGCGTTTTTTCCCACGATCCGATATCCCTGAAAGTATAAATGAAGAATAAATAATAAAACGAAAATGGCATTGTATGTCCAAGCCAATGGTATATATATATATATATATATATATATATATATATATATATATATATATATTATATGACTTTGAAAGCGTTGCCATTGGAAGCAGACTTATTCAAGGTAATATATAAAATGGCTGATTCACCACAGTATATACGTATAGGCGACCTGGGAAACACACCGTTTTTATTTCCCTTCAAATACTTATTATTGTTCGACTAATATAATAAAATATTCCTTGATAAAAGATAAAACTTTTGTATTTAATGTTTATTATATTTAATTGGAGCATATCTGTTTTTTACACAATCGATTAAAAATATAGTTAACGAATGACATAGAAAATGTCGAATTTTACAAATTTTAAAGATCGATAGAATTTGTTGGCTATAATAACGAAAATAAAACAATAATTTATGTCTTCTCTATAGCATATATATATAGTAAAAAATTCGAGATCTCACCAAGTTCTATAGGCGGGCGTTCCAGGCACTGCGCCGTTCGCTGCAGCGGCTGCCTCTCTTTGCTTCTTATTCACCAGGAAACTCTGCGACACAAGGGTATATAAAGTGAAATTAAGGGAGCTGTCGAATAATTAGAAAATATACTTTTAAAAGCCGTATTTTAACAATTAAATCAGCTCTGATTTTTTTTCATTGAGAAATTATTAAGCCCAGTGGTTAAATAAAAACCACTTATGTATAGAATTTGTCGCGTAGTCAAGTGGTAAAGTTGAAAGTTTTAAGGTTTGTAAAATATTTTTCGAAATTTCACGTGCGAATTTTCTCGGGAATCTCGCTGCTCGCATATATGCCAAAATTAGCCGACAGGGAGGATAAGGCGTAGAATATCCCGTATAGCAATGAAGCCGATATAACGTTTCTTTGTACACACTCCAAGAAAACGCATACGAGTAAAAAGCAAATTTTCTCAAATTTTTCCGGCGAGATACTGCCGAATATATAAAAGCTTGCTATTTATAGACTGGTATTGTTTCTCGGTTGCGGCTAGATTCGACAGTATATTGCTCCCGACCATGTCACTGCATATTATATGAAAGATTCTTGTTCTTATTATGTTAACGTATTTTGACAGTTCCTTATATGGAAAGAAAACTTGCCGAATATCGTTGTATTGCGCGTGTGTTAAAACTAACTGAAACTGTATTTCTATGATTTTTATTCGTAATACTTATATATATTGAATAATATATATAAAATAAATAATCGATCGAACTTCGTATAAAACATCGATATAGAACAATTAAAAAAAAAAAAAAAAGGAAATGTCAAATATTTTAAAATTTCTTGAAGCCGCTCTATACATTACGCGCTAAAATTTAAGAGCTATAAGAATAAACCGAAAATAAAACAAATAATCTATGTCAATTATGCTATACGTGCGTGGTGGACTCACTTGAAGGCGCTGTTTGACCTCCGTCGAAGCCACCGCGCTGTGGTCGTGCTTGTCCTTTTTCTTCAAAGCTTCCAGGCGCTCCTTCTCCCTTCGCTCCTCGAGCTGCTTTTGCTCCCATAACTGAAAATGGAGTGCAAACAAAAAAAATTAATTAGAAAGAGCAATAATCGATCATCGCTGATTAAAATAAGTATATGCTTTATATATACAAGAATGGAGCGAGAAAAAGTGATTATTTTTTCAAGTTTGAAAATAATCGCGCATTATAATCGTATAGCGCCATTTAAGGATATCAACCGGTTTAATTAAAATATTTTAGTTTCTTTTTAAGTGCATAAGGAGTATAAGCTTTAATTTTGTTACGCGGAAATCTAATATTTTTCTTTTATATCGATACGATCGGAGTATTTGTTTAACGATATACGATTTAATGAAAAATGGGAGATTTGGAATATCAGACTTCGAGGCGCGCGATAGAATTTTCTTTTTGTAAATGATTGATGTATATTACACAATTTTATAATAATTCACTTTCTTCACGCATATAAAAATTGAAGAGTTTTGGTTAATTCTAATAAAACGTTATTCGATGCAATATTTGTCTTTTATAATTGTAAAAATAATTATAATATATCTCAGATAGTTGTTTAGAGATTATCAAAGTGTTGATTTTTTTTATGAAATACATGAAATTGTATATAGAATGATTATTAATTTGTATAAATCCTATTGATCTAAATATAAAGCAAGTTAAATATAGAAAAAAAAAACAGAAAACTTTTTATAATAATGCAATGTCATTGAAATAATACTCGCATATTTCTACAACATATATAAACTTCAAATTTATTTAATCAGATTTATAATTACGTTATAAAATATTGATATTTATCTGGCGGATGGGACGCAGTCAAGGTAACTTTTGACATTGATATCTTTATATTGATTTGATGTTCTCGATTATACGAATACTTAAATTCCGACAATGGATAAATTAAAATTAGCTATATAAAAACTACATGATCGTCTATTTAATACACATTTGCCTTTCGAGACTTGGTAAAACATCTATAGTTCTCTGATTTTTCTTTAAAAATTTCGTATTCTCTTCCGCTGGTAAATAAAAACGATATTAAAAACGTAAGTACTTTTTGCATTTTGAATGATTGGAAAAAGAAGGCTGAATTCAAGAATAAAGATACAAGTATAGTCAAAATCACACACAATACATTTCCACTTGAATATTTTGTCATTTTTTTAATGATGTGTATTCTCGATTATATTCATAAGTTTAGCCACCTGCTACATATAGAGGTAACATTATAATTTTCGAGAGCACAATCTAGAGGATACCAATGTGTGTGTGTAATAACTTATTTACTTGATCAATGAATTAGATGAAATCAGGTCTGAGGCTAAATTAAAGTACGGAATCACCATATCATCAGTTCCTCTTCACGTGATATATATATATATATATATATATATATATATATATATATATATATCAGCCAATCTCAATCACACATACGAGCTATAAATATGTGAATACAATCGTTCGACAACAGGTTATTTTTATCTAAAATTAATCTTTGATATTTTCGAACATTGTTCGTGTACCGCGAGCCAAAGAGATGATTGTTATAATCTGTTGTCGATCAATCGGAAAGCGGGCTTATCTTTGACAGAAAAAAATCATCATCTTATGGTATAATCGTATATGCGTTCTCGTGTATGTAACTGTTGGAGCTGTTATCAAGGAGAATAAGCCAAAACACGGAACTTTTTATATATAGGGACTTAATTGCACTGTATATTTCATTAAATTGAATAATTGAATACAGCGTAATAATTATATCCATCGTTCACGGCATAAATATCGAATTCCAGGAAAGAATATATTATGCACTTGTCCCCCTCGTCGATAATGTGCGCGTATTGTCTTATTTAGTTTTTTTTTTCATTTACAACGTACCTTCAGTTGATGCATTTGCTGCTCGTGCATCTCGGCAAGTTGGCGCTCCTGCGCCTGGTACTGCTGCCTCAAAATCTGCTGCTGAAGCTGATGCTGCTGCTGTAGCTGGAAACCAAGCCAGACACCTTAAGGGTGATGCTCCTTTTGTCTTGTGGGATTTGTATATATATATATATATAATTTATAAGTGTGACGTTCGGAAATTTGCTATCTTCATTTATTGTACCGCTTACATGGTTACAAAAGTTATAATATGATATACCATTGGCGACTTGCTAATATATATATATTCATTTATGCATAAATGCTGCGTTATACGACGTTGTAGTTTTTTTATTTTTTCATTATTATAGAGATTTCTATATATAGATTTAGAGAGAAATATTTTAATTGTACAGGAAGTCGTTATCAAAATTGAAATTGCCGAGAGCTAATCGGTTTATCTAAAAATAACTAAAATCTAAGCTAAATTTAATTGTCTAGGGAAATTTAAAATTTCCTAACGAGAAATTCATATAATAAGTTCAAACACCGAGTTTTCAAAAATAGAAATTTTTATAATCTCATAACTTTATTATCGAGTCCACGATTGATAAGAAGTTTTCTGAACATATAGAATATATAGTTTAACTGTGTCGTTTAAATATATATTTAATTGCATTGCGACGCACCGATCTCCGATTTTACCGAACGAATTAAGAGTATTTATTAATTACAACTATAAAATACCGGGGTGGAAATAAGTGTTAGTCGCAAAAGTTGACAAGTGTATCCCTTATATATGATAAGAGTACAAGTAAACACACATACATACATGATAAATCAGAAATGATGATGCAACCCATTCGTATTTTGACACTAGAGAAAAATTCAAGATTGCTGCCGATTAAATCCTAGATTAGATATTTCCTTCTCCGTTGCTCCCGACTACGTCTATATAAATCAAGAGCCTGATCTGCGCGCATATGTATATGTATATATATCTTTATGTATATATCTGTGTGAGTGTAATATGAAGACGAGCGAGGATTTGCTGTGATAACGAGACAAGACAGAGGAGGAAGTCCGTGGGCTCAGAATGTAATATTCGTCTGCTCCCACTCTCCTTCTCCCCTTCTCACTCTCTCTTTCTCTCTCTAATTGACGACATCCGTCGAACATGAAACCCCTTTCCAGCATCTGCATTAACTTTCTTATCCGCAATTTTCTTGGTAATCGAGCTGATTCGCTAAGCAGCCGCGCGACAATTCGTTATAATTTCGACCTTCCAACAAAGAGGCGAGCTTAATCACGGCAAAAGATCCAATCCGCAGTCCTGTAATTATTTTATAAGTAGGATTGTCTTTCTTTTTTACGTATTTTTTTCATATTGGCTGAAAACACATTTAATATACGTATTATGATTTATGAATCAGTGCCTTGCAATTTTTCCATACATATACTAAATTTTTATAAGAGTCTATATTATATTTATGAGTGAACACACACACACCCACCCACCCACCCACCACCCACACCCACACCCACACCCACACCACCACACACACACACCACACACACACACACACACACACACACTAGATATATATATATATATATATATATATATATATATATATAAGAACACATTAATTTCTGAAATTCCATTATGCCGATAATTGAGTTTATTTTGATCGATATAAGATAAGAATATAAAAGAAGTATAAAAGATATAAAATTGATGCCGTACATATTCCAGCCAGCTCATTCAATATTACAGTTCTATATAAAGTTTCTTCATCGATAACTGATAACCGTAATTTTCTTATATTTTGATGAGACTATATTAATTGACGCCTTAGAAAATTAAGTAGCTATTCCTCTTATATACTGTTTCATTGAATTTACAAAGGATAAAATCATCTTTGTTTCATGTTCCCGATATATGAATTTGAATTTCAATATTAAGACACGTATATATCTCTACTTTCATTTCGCTTCCTGGCGTATAAACAAGACGCTGAAGGTATAGTAGTTTAGTCCAAAAACGGCGGCGCGCGGTTGAGTTACCATAACTGCATCGAATTCTGTCGTCAGATGAAATCGGCCAACAATAACGCGCGCGTTAAAGCGCAAAATTATCACAGCTTCAAAATACCAGATGAAGCAATAGGGCGATGTTCCATAATCAACTTCATTAATTGCAAATCGAGCGCGAACATCACCGTATAAATAATATATATATATATATATATATATATATATATATATAGAGAGAGAGAGAGAGAGAGCTCAATATTACAATTAGAGAAGAGTATACAAGATTCCGGCGAAATTAGCGATAACGAAAAAATTCCGCGATTATATCGTATTATATCGTATTATTGTAAATTCTTTCTTTTCTTTCGTACAATGGGCAATGGGCATATATATACACACACATGCATATATATATATATATATATATATATATATATATATCGCGCATCGCAAATGAGACAGCGCGAAATGAAAAATGAACGATACCGCGATTGACAATGGCACCGATATCAAAGGTATATATAAATAGAACAAATTGGTTCGACATTTGCTGTATATATTCGACATTTGCATGCGTGTGCGCGCGCGCGCGCGTGTGTGTACCCTAATACAGCTGTACAACAGTATAATGCTACAGAGAGTGTTCGAAGTTTCTTAGTTGAATTAGACTTCAGATAAGTCTTTTGACTCAGACAAAAAAAGAACGACAAAAACTTCACGCTATACACGTACATCTATTATTCCTTATCGTCAATAATTATAACGACATACGGCTAGAAGTTATTTTTAGATATTGTATAGATATAAAAAATTGAATGGAAAAAATAGAGCATAATGATTAATTTAATTACTCGAGAGAATTATTATTATTAAGTTAAGAAATCGACGATGGACTTAACACTTCAAAGAATGACTTAAAGAAAAAAATTTTTTTATAGTTACAATAAAGTTTACCTTTATGTATATATAATATCAGTCGATTTTATTTCTAAATTTAATTTACCGTCTATCTTATTCAGCGCAAAAAAGTTATATCTTTTTCAATGCATCTATTTTTAGGTTACTGTGCATATATATATATATATATATATATATATATATATATATATATATATATATATAGAGCACATAGGCTTTAACGAAATAACAAAAAGTAAGGTCCTAGCTAGCTTTCTCCTTTGTACTTCATTTATTACATACTAAAGCTTGTCATACTTTGCACTATATTGTATATAGTATAATCCTATATTTCTCACATCAGTTACAATCTCTAATGATTTTTTATATATTCGCCGTTATGTGATACAATTTGATTACTTTATATTAATTGTAGCAGAAGTTATGAAATTATTAAATGGCGATTCGTTAGATTCGAGATATTTTGTAATAAATAGAAAATCCATCGCTTGCAGGGTGGTACACAAATGAAATATTAAGGTGCTATATATAATTGGGGGATTTTTTTATCTACATAGATCTAGAAAAAAAATATAATCTATATATTAAATTACATGAACGATTTTGCGAAAAAGCATTTATATATAACACTATATCATCGTTATGCGTTTCTCTAAACGTAAAATGATGAATTTGACAGCGAATATTATTCACGTATATTTACACCCGCAGTGACTCAAAAATTACACGATAATGTCAGTGCTTATGTATAGCTGTGAAGACGACAAAGGTAATTTGCTAGCGGCTCAATAATTCGCAAGAATATAACCGAAACATGATATTATACGGGCATAATTTACTGTTCAGTCCAGTCTTGATACGCGGGGGCCTGTACAATTATTAATACAGAATGTCTTTTGTCGTAATCGATATCGACGCCGTAAATAATAAGCGAATGTTTGATTTGCGCGCCATTCTACGTGCGTGTAATTTATATCTTAATAAGGCGTGTGTCTCTATATATACCTTTGAAATCCCGCCATTTAGAGCGAGCTTATTAGCGAAATGTATATATTATTATGGAACGTGTCCCTTGATGTATGACTATTACATAGAGGCCAATTTCATTAATAATGCTTTCATTATCAATACATCGTGGTCAAGGGCCTATGTATATAATTTTATGTGACTCCGTGTATGAGAATTGTTATACTGTCCTAGCGGGCTTCGTGCTTGCGACTGATATCCAGTTATAATAAACATATAATAATAATAATCAAAATATCGAAATTCTAAAAACTTTGGCTTTACACGCACGTAAGAAGGGATGTTAAATAATTAAAACTAAATATGTATTTACAAAGATCATTAACAATGGCAATTGATACACGCAGAGGATTTTTGTACACTTAGAACAATTAAAAACCGTAAATTTTTTTTATAGATATTAGCGAATGTTTTGTTTCATTTCGACCACATTACAGAGAGATGTAAAATGTATATGATTAGAATTCTTGGAACATTTCCTTGTCAATCGTATATCAAATCTATTTAAAGCGCGATTAAAAACCAAGGATTTTCCTTATTATTATTCCAACATTGTATAAACATTTAATTGATATTAGCCAATAAAAAAGAAGTAAAATAGCATCGCAAAATTCTAGGTTAAGTTGAAGGATTTTCTGTTTGAAGCTTATCAGTACCGCGCGCGCGCGTGTGTGTGTGTGTGTGCGTGCGTATGTGTAATGGAAGCTGTTTTAATGAAACTATATGAATAATAAAAATATTTAGCCAAAACTTTGTTATTTTGTAATTTATATAAAACATAACTGCTAAAAGATAGTCATAAGTTAGCTTGTTGCAAAAAGTATTTGCACATGCGGATGTCTGAATTTATTTTTCAACTATACAATATTTTTTAATGATTTTTTTTTTGCAAGGTCAAAAATTGCCTGGTTTAACTATCTAACAACACAGGGTATTGTCAATTTTACTTCATATTTAATTATAATTTCTTATCTATAATTAATAACCGTATAAAATATTCGTTAATCCTAATAGACTTTACTGTACAATAAAAAGCAACAATTATAATTTATTATTATGTATAGTTTATATATATATGGCATAAAAACCAAATTTAAGATGTATTTTTAATTATATATATATATGTATATATATATATATATATATATATATATATATATATATATATGTTTCTTGCTCGATAGAAAAAAAGCGCATCGTTTGAGTTTCTAACGTGGACAGATCCTCCTCGCGTGGAATGAAAGGTTAAGTCACACGGTCGTATACACAGGTATGGACACTCGGGCCAATTTTGAACGCAATGTAAAAATTTTAATAGCCATATCCGTGCCTCCTTAGATCCGTATCTGGTTATTCTTTTATTATTATTATTATTTTTTTCCATAAAGTATCACAAATTATCATAAGCAAAACAATCGCATATCCTGTAAACTACAACAGCATATAAAAATGTCCCTGTATAATTATGCACGCCCGTAACAAATAATAATAATAAAATAATAATAATAATACTAATAACAACAATAATAGAAAAAATCTAACTCGCGAATCCTTCCCCGCCGCCCCCTCCGCTCTAATACCCCCTCTGTCGCGACGCGCACGATGAATCCGATAGATCAAATTTTTGCCACGCTCCTGAAAACATTTCCTGCCCCTCTGCTACCGACGCGAGTCTCCAGATCTGTATATACGACCGTGGACCAGGTGTGCCTCGTTGGTGACGAACAATCCAAGGGTACTCAAAGTCGTTGTGGGCCATTTCGTTGTCGTCTGCATCGTAAACAGCTGCCTCGTAACCGTAGTCGGTCAATCTGCTGAATAGAGCGAGCGAGCGAGCGTGCAAGAGAAAAAGAGAGAGAAAGAGAGAACAGACGTCGCGCTCGCGAAGTTATGAACCTAACCGAGGCGGAGCGCGCGCGCATCCTAATCGAGAATCTGATGCTGGACAAGGGGGCCTCAGTCACCAACAATTGGAAGCTCAACGTAGTCAGGATCGCCATGCTGGCCTGCGGCTGGAGCATTTTCTTCGCCATCAAGCGGCGCTACTTTAATTCCCACCAGGTCGCGGTGCCCAAGCCGAGGCGCCCAATAATTCGTCCGAGGTTAGTTCTCTCCCTTCTCGACCTGAGGTTTTTTCTTTTGAAAAGTCTTTTTTTTATTTATTTCCTCCGAGCTATACAGAATCTACGATCGAAAAAAATTTATGTATGGTATGTGCACGTTAAAAACTTCAAACGATATACGTGATGAGAGGAGTTATACATATATACATATATATACATATATATATAAATAATATATACATATATATGTATATACATATATATATATATATATATATATATATATATATATATATATAGTGCCTATGTAAATGAAAAACAAAATCAATGAGTATTATACAGATCTTTTCCAATTAATTTATATTGTAATCAATGCAATAAATTCGTTTTATACATCAGTATCTAAGATATATAATCCGATAAAGATGATTTATTACAAATCAGGACTTTTTTCACACAACGTAAGAATCTAAATAATAAAAATTCCTCTTCCAGAATGTTCCAAATGATCAAGACGTGAATAATAAAGGGCGGTGATCTATACAGACGTTTCTCCGGTTCATTTTGTTATATTGTAATGGAGATAACGCAATAATTTATGCCTTATAATTTTAAAAACCTTACTATTCTCTCACTAACACAAACGTAAACAGACGCACGCACACACACACTTTCACTCTCATCTTTCATCTGCATGTAGAACTATTTTACCCGCTCAGTAAACCATCACGTCAAATAATCAGTGAAAAACGATAATAAGTGAATTTATAAGAGCTTATTGGCTCAAGCGATTTATATATATATATATATATATATATATATATATATATATATATATATATATATATATATACATACTATTCGCCTATAAATAATTAGTATAAAATGGGATTTTCGTATTGATCGATTTAATGGTTTATGGATTATGAATGACTGACCGTCTGATGGTTTAAAAAAACCCGCGGAACTCTGGAACATAATTTTTTAATGTGCATAGCTGTAGCCTCGACGGAATAGACAGTAAGATGCTAAATAGTACTACACACAGACACAAACGCGCGCGCATATAGACGTCGATCGTACAATTAATTCCTCATCTATAGTGCACAAATGTCTGAAATACTATTCTCGGGTATACAAAATTATTGGTCTACGCTGAGAAGCTTGATTTACATTATATTTATATCGTATCGTAAGGATGAAACGCGTGTTATATAATAAGGCTAGCAAAGTGTCTATTCACATTGATTTGTCGCAAAAGTCTTTTACGGTTCTCACTAGATTTCTCTCGTATTAAAAAATCTTGAAAGATAGTGAGTACAATTGAGAGTATCGGTGAGAACCACGCAGAACTAAATAATGCAGGTGATATCGAGACCGAATTATTTCCCAACATAAAACACTATATGTACTTGGAATAACACTTGCTGGTACAGATTCCTACAAGATCTGACAATTAATCAGGTTCTTTTTTTGTTTTTACATATGTATAACCACGAAAAGAGTCCACAGTCGAGCAAGCCTCTGCGCATCGATAATTATAATATTTTCATAAATATTTATTTATTTCTGTTTTTTTCTTCCCGTCATGCTTCCGTCAGCTGCGAGACCTGCCCGATCTGCCTCGACGCGCTGGAGCGCGCGGTGCGCCTCGAGTGCGGCCACGAGCTGTGCGCCCGCTGCCTCGTGCGCTTCTGCGAGGCCCACCAGCACAGTACGCCGCCGCCCTGCCCGTTCTGCCGGGCGCCCCTCAACTCCGTCAGCATAGATTACGACCAGGTTAATGGGGCGCACGAGGCGAACCCGAGCCGCCGAGCCGACGCCGATGATCGTTCGTATTCTTGTGGCTCGGCCGCGAGATGATTATATATATATATATATATATATATATATATATATATATATATATATATATATATATATATATATATATATTATAACACATTTATATATAATAGTCGTCGTTTCTATTATTATCGTTTACTAATGTTCTTATAAATATTATGCATAATATTGCGATTTCGTCTTTCCCGATTGCAAATACGTGTATTAATGGCGAATCTAAATAGTAAATTATTGCACCGTCTAACAACGAGCCAGAGTTTATGAATGGATGCATCGGCTAAATTCGAATATATGGCACGATATTTGAAACAATGTTTTTGTCTTCTTCTTTTTATTTATTCCGTCGAATTTATTTATTCCTTTTAGTTTATTTCTTTTTGTTTATTTAAGAAACCAATAGAGCTCCAGCATGATAAAGAAACATAGTTGAAAGTAATTTTGTTTGAAAAAACTTTTGTTGTAATTTGTAACAATCGTATATAAGGAATAAAAAACGTGACATATATATATATATATGTAAATTACTCATGCTTACGTTCATTGTACATAATCGTAATCACCAAAGTTACTCTGGTTTAAAAGAGTTTATTCTGGTACCAACATCGGTATACAATAACACTTTGTTTATTCTTGTTCGTAGTTGTTTAATGTTGTTATTGTTGTTGTACATTCTGGCAATGGCTTGACTGCCGATAAAATCGTTAATACCAGAATAAAATCATTTATAATACTGGCCTAGTATTTTTAATCACCTGTATGTTACCTTGATAACGATAATAAATAACTAAAGCGCAGAAATTTATCATAAAATTAATTTTTCTACAGTGTTCTACTATAGTATACAAATTATAGACTAAGTTCAATTGTTAATGTAGTTAGTAGAATAAATCAATATAATTTAGAACAGAAACGATTTGAATTAAAAATTTTATTATATAATTATGCTGTGTTTAGCATAATTTGTTTATGTCATATAATGGACATATATAGGCATACCAGTTTTTGTGATTTTAACAATGGTGCATAGCAATAAAATCTTTCATACAAACAAAAAGAAAGAAAACATAAAATATGTTATAATTTAATAGAATTATACATATTATGAAATCATATACTAACATTATTACGATACAAGATTTCATTATAAATTCGTATATATCGATCATAGTAGCAGTCATTATGAAAAAAAGGAAATTAATTTTTTTCTCGTGACACACACACACACACACGCACACACACACACTAAATGCATATAAGTATCGATTCGAAAATAGACTTTAAGAGGAACATACCTTTGAAGGTTATAAACTAAAACAAAAAAAATTGGACACGGTTAGTTCTATAATTTGAGCACAAAGAAAATTCCCGCGTTTCTATCTATCTATATATATATATATATATATATATATATATATATATATATATATATATATATATAAACACACATAGAATTTTAATCTTAATCTCGTCTCTATTTTTAGTATAAGCATGGAAAAATATTATTCGCATTACGTTATGACCCGCGCGTATATATGACTGATAATTCCGATTAAGGAACTTTTCTTTCGGCCTTTGTGTGTATTTCTAAAATATCCTCGCTTTGCACAATGGCGCACGTAATTTCCTTTTCAATTGTGCGCAGATCATGCCTCGGCAAGTTATTATATTACATCACGTTTCGTTTTATGCAAGCCAACGAAATGACCGACATCACGTATTACGTTCGATTCTTCATATCGACAATGAGAGACGTCTCATTTTATAAACGTGTTTAAAAATAAGCTTTGGCATCAATGCATAAACTTTATTTAGCGACAAGTGTAATTGAAAATTAAATATTTCGTATAAGAATATAATATAAATTAAATGTCTGAATTTCTGAACACTTGTATACGACGATAATCAAAGTTCCTCCAAATATCTCGAAAATATTAGAAATTTATACATAAAAATTTTTTAACAAATTCTTAATTGTATCTTATAGTAAAGTTAGAATTAATTAATGTTAAAAATCAGAAGAAATTTAGTAATTATCAGTTTAGGACTTTACCGATAGCTATTTCAGAAATATCCGTTTGATATTCACTTTAATTATATTGTATTAAACTTTTACGCAAGCTACGAAAAAATGAATGAATACACAGGCACCTCATATACCATGCTTGTACATTTCAACTGCCTGTAGAACATCTGACGTTATATTTAATCTGTACGAAAAACTAAAGCATTCTGATACAATAATCACCGATTCATGTTTATACTAAAATTAATAAATTATTTTATGTAAACTTATTGTGTGCATATTGATTATATAGTTGGAATTAAATTTCAATTGACGGATTCAAATGGCTCTTATTTTTTTTAATTTAATCAAATTTATATTTATATGTGTTGAATAAAAAATTATTCAAGAAACATTAAAAAAAAAGAAAGAAACAAATCAATGGCTCATTACTTATTCAATTTCATAAAAGTTTACTAGAGTGAAATTTGATTCTGCCGCAAGTGGCCAAAAATATTTCTGTTACATAGTACGTAAAGCCTATACATAAAATTAAAATTGGGAATTTATTTTTGACGCGATGCAAATAGCATTACAAGATTTGAGAATGCATACGTGTGGACGTAATTTTATTAATGGAATTTGTAAGTAGTGAGCTTTTGTCTTGTCATGGCGCTCGCCTGGCGCCATATGATAGCGCGAACATTAAGAGTACATTATAATATAAAGGGTGCGCTGGCTTTCAACTATAGCTGCATAATATGCGATTGACACGATAAGGAAATTGTCATTTTCGTGGAGATTCCAGTCTAATTATAGGTCACGCACGAGTGTGTTTGAAAAATTTTATAATGTGAACGAAAGCAATAAATTAGGTACAGTATATAAGGAAAATTTTTTATGCATATTATGAGTCACCTTTGCCAGAGAAAGTTACAAATCTGTATAATTGTAAAGGGTATAGTTATGAATCCTATACCACTAGGTCGTGAAAATAGTTAAAAAATAAAATTTATATATATATATATATATATATATATATATATATATATTATATCGCATTATGCTTAACATTATATGTTGATGCGTAATATTCAAACGCTATTACAACATTGATAAATCAGTCTCCGTTGCGTAAGAAAGTAATTTTATAATCCTTTTAAAAGATTACTTTTTTTATCAACTTCTTATAATCAATAGTTAATAGAAGTATTTCGTTCCTATAACTATAGATTCGAGCTCGGATAAATTAAGCGCTTTTTATATCGTAATAATGATCAATAATACTGATGAAATGACGCATTATAAAATTATAATAAAATTGTTTATAACAATATGCAAGTTATATCTTAATGCACATCGATAAAAGAAACATTATTGTTGCAGTTATTACACACTGAAAATAATTTCTAGTCAAAATTACAATAATGTTCACCAATAATTTGAAAATCAGGGATTAATAAAAAATAAGTTTCTAAAAAATTGTACAAACTAATATAAATCTATATAAAAACTTATATAAATCTTCAAATTTTCACACATCTAAAATTTTCTGTAGAAGTAGTAGGCCATTTAGTTGTAAATTTTTACAGTCTGTTATCAAATTATTGGGCACTACATTTTATTACAAAGTTTCCTCCGTTTGCATTTATATATCTTAAAATCTTTTATACTTCATTTATTGAACATTATTTTAAGTAGCTCATAAGACCCTACTCAGATATATATATATATATATATATATATATATATATATATATATATATATACAAAAAACTTTGAAAGCGCGCTCGCTCGCTCGGGCCCCCCTCCTCCGTATTTCTACGGAGTTAAAAAAAAAAAAAAAAAAAAGTACCAACTATAGGCCGATTAATAGAGCGATTTTTAGATTAACTTATCGCCGCGCGCTCGCGGCTCTGACGCCGTAGATCGTGCAACTGTTGAGTGGATTCGCCGGTTCAACGAGCGGGGCGGGCGTGGTGCTCTGACAAAGGATCGCCCGCGGACGACGGGCGACGAGCCCGGCTTACTTCTCGGCAACGCCATGCTCGTTGTCAAGCTGATGATGATGTCGATTGTCGGCGGCATTGCCGCGAGACTGCAGGTTGGTTCAGATTAAAAGTACACCAATACGTCATAAGGCAATTTTAACGAAAATCTGGGTATAAGGGCGCGCGAACGGGGATTTCGAGGCGGCATTGCACTTTATATAGGCGGTGTAAGAAAAAAATGTTCAGGCCGATTTTCATTATCTTCGTATAAAATACAATGCACGTAATACGGCTTTAACGTTATTTAGAAAATAACGTTCTGACCGTTGGATTTTAACATTTAAGGTAAAGTATCCGAAGTTGGAACAAAAGTTTAAAAGGGGCAAATTTAATGCGCTAACTTTCTAACAATTATCGAGGTCAATATAGTTATTTTTTGGTTTCTTCATGTTCTCTCGCTTTAGATGTTCTGTATCTTGTTTCTGACCCAATTAGCAAAAATGTCAACCGCAAATTTTAAATCTAAAACTACATTCGGTAGAAATTGTGTGTGCATTTTAAGTGGGTATAACAATAATTTGTTTAAATCGGTTATTTAAAGTAAATTTTCATTACGAATCTTATATTTGAAAACTTATATAGCTGTATATACTTCTTAAAAACGGGTTCTTATTATGAAACACCTAAATATAATATTTTAAGATTATAAAAAATATAACTTTTGAATTTTCTGCTTATATATTGATGAAATATCTATAACAGATTATAACTTTACTTTTACCATGCAGAACACAGAGTTTTTATTCAATAAAAAACATTTTAAAAGTATTTTTCTAATGAAATACTTATATGTTCTATAACTCTGATATTTGCACTAAATCTACATTTTTAAGAAGATTTTGATAGTTCCGCCTCGGTAGCTTATAGGACTTGTCCCGGTCCCAAGTATAAGGATAGTTAGTCTTTGTTTATGTTTGTGATAGACAATTAGAACGATTGTAATACAAAAGGAGAGAGTGTCTCGGGAGAAAAATTATAAACAATTTTTTATTAAATCAAACGTCGAATCTCTTTCAGTTATTGCCGGATATGAGCTTAATTGCATATAACGCCTATCTCGTCACTGCTCTCGGGACTATGCTAATGATCTGCCTGTGGCGCAAGTTTCAGGAACAAGCCGCACTGGAGCCCGACAATAATTGAGACGCGAAACGCAGCGGGAAAAGGGAGAGAATGACACATTATACAGCGGAGATAAAGATGGAGAAGAATAAATAGCGCGCGCCCTCGGCGCTGCCAGCAGCAGCAGCAGCAGCAGCAGCGACAGCAGCGGTAGTAACGAACATTGGCCGAGGGAGGCATCGCGAATTCAACTAATATAATCGAGCCCTTGATTAATAGCAACAAAAACGAAAGAAAAACAGGCCTTCGCTCTTTCGCTTTTACACTAATGGAAATCATCCGACTTTGTTCTAAATCAATTTGTTTCTCCGTGCGTTTCTTGATTTTCCTCTTTTTTGTTTTTGGTTACCATCGTTTCGAAATACACATAATCGATCTGTGGGGAATTTTAGACGCGTAGGGACGAAAGGGAGTTGAGTTGTTCTCGTTTGTCGTTGATTTTTTTTTTGCAGGGTTCGAGAGTTTAGCAGATACGTAATTATACCATCGTATTAACCAAAGATCGAATTCTAAACTTATACGCTAAAAGTTCGATTCGCAATTTAGCTGGCATTCGATAATAGTAACTTTTTAACGAAACCTTTGAATGTTAGAAAGAAAAAAAAATGAAAAACGCAAAAATTACTTAACCGTTTATTTATTATCTAACGTTATTAAGCAATCTCGATAATATAACGAGTAATATAGAAAGAACGTATCACCGCTTCATATGTAAAAAATGGGTAACAAAAATAAGGCGCGAGCCTGTGTGTGCCAATAAAAAAGAAAGAGTCCAAAGAATCTATACATCTTTAACGCTTGATACACCATTCGGATTGCGCATTTTCTTGCTTATCTATAATCGGACGTTTATAATAAATGTACAGCTTGGTTGCCAAAAATAACGTACGACATTATATAAATCACGCAATGTAACGAGATGAAAAAAAATAGACTAAATAAAGCCAATCATTTAATGAAGTAATCGAGTCTTGACTATTTTTAAAAATAAAAACGCATCCATACATATATATATATATATATATATATATATATATATATATATATATATATATAATACACGAGCTTGCAAAAAAATATTCCTGATCGTCGTACACATACAAGAATGACGAACAAATTGTATAATGCTGGCTAGATATTACAAAACAAGCCCCGCAATTTCCATAAATTTTAACATCTTCTCGGAATAGCCTTATGTGACGAATATATATAAGTATGTGCGTAAAAATTAAATAGAAAAAATAAATGTTGAGCGAAAAGGATGTTATAATATATGAAATCGAGGAAGACCGCCTCTCTGATGCTGACGAAAACAAAGAAAACAAGAAAAAAGAGAGGCGCGCAAGGTCCCATCCCGCTATATATACTGGGGAGATTCGGGAAAATTCAGACTTTCGACTCAGCTTTTGAGAAAAATTTTTGGACGGGCGGGTGGTTTATTCGCGAAATTTACATGGCAGCATCTTGATATATAAACTAAACAAAAACGGCTCTTGTATAGAGGTCAGATTGCAATGAGAGATCGTGCAGCAGTTATTGTTGCAATTGAGATTTCTTCTCCATTTCATATAAAAAAAACCCGCAAGTGATTTAAAAAGGTTTTATAAACAGAGTTTAATGAAAAATGCAGATATTTATACATTTTCTAAACTATAATGCAGATAAGATAAAACTTTATTCTATATAAAAAAAATTTTACTGTTATTATTAGATACGAATACAAATTTTCATCGCAATTTTGATCGGAAGAACATGATTCGTCGGTCTATATTTGATAAAGAGTTATATAGTATTATTCTAATATTGCTCTTTGTGCAAGAGCAAACACGTGGACTGATTTTTTTTATATCACATTTTTTTTATCAAAGTCACTTTGGTATTTCATATAAATAAGATAGAAATGTTAAAGCAGCACAAAAAAAATAGGTCGTTTCATTGTCACACTTATATGTACTATTATTTTTTATCAAAGAAATGGTTTAATATGTCAATATTTGAGAAGCGATTTATTGCAAATAGTATTAAAATAATATTGTTTACGGTGTTCGTTTTATCTGTTTTATATTTTTCATAAACATAAAAATTAAGAATCATTAACACGTCACACCTATTATACTTTAAAAGTCATTCATACAGAGCATTCACATGTGGCGAACGGAGTTGGTTTACGTTAGTAAATTAATGGAGCCATAAAGATTTTTAAGCAATACGTATATTTACTCAAACTATAGTGCTGTAAAAACGTGAAAATTGTAAAGTTAAATATGCAATTAACTACGAATACTCGTATGATTATCAAACATGACAAAATACGTAAAAGCGTTTAAAAATGTTTCTGGGCGATTTTAATTAAACTATAACTGTATCCATAATAAACGAATTATTAACCAAAAATGTATCTAAAGTTTTGTATGTACACATTATTTTTTTTTTTACTTTAAATAAGACTACTTCCTGATAGCGATTTCCAAAATCGGTTACTTTTCACATATTTCAAAATCTTTAAAAACTTTTACGGCACAATATGCGAAACTTGGAAGCATTATGTGGCAATCGGCGAAGAGCGAGAATAACAATTCTGCTTCACTTCTTAGAAACGCAAAAATTAACTTTTTTTGATATTTTTCCTCGTACATAAACAACTCGTCGGACGAGTCGCACACGCGCGCCTGGTCAACACTTCAGCGTCGCCAGCACCAGTGCCGTGACAACAAGTGCGCATACCGACGCGCCCTCACCGAAAGCAGCTACGGCAACACGCGTACTCTGTTTTTTTGCACATATTACTGGAGCACGCGTCGTAATTTCGCGTCGAGAACTTCAGAGGAATCGAGTTGGTCTGCTATAATGTATACCAAATCACGAGCCGTGCTGGTCCTTGTTGGGGGGGGGGGGGCATACGACACGCGTCACACGCGCGCACTCACGCAGGCACGCACAAAACACGAAACATTACCTCGAGTATCTTCTGCTGGAGCGCGTTGCCGTGGAGGGTGACAGCAGCGGCGGCGGCCGCGGCGGCGTGCTCCGCGGCCGCGTGGTAGGCGCCGCTGGTGAGGGTGGCCGCCGCGGCCGTGGCGGCTCCCGCGGCGACCAGCTGCTCGCGGGCCGACCTCGACATCGTCGGCGGGCCCGGCGTGTCGCGAGCCATGTCCGCCGCTACTGCTGTGGAGGAGACGAGGCGCAGGTCATCGGGTGCGTCGTTGTTGTTCGCGGTGGAGGCGGCAGGCCTGTACGGACTGAAGGCGCTGGCGTGGGCCGAGCGCTGCTGGTGGTGATGGTGGTGGTGGTGGTGGTGGTGCTGCGGCTCCACAGAGAGCCGCATTCTGGCGCTCGGGGATGATAGGGGAGGAGTAGTGTGCGGCAGGGGGAGAGGAAAAGAGAGAGAGAGCGAGAGAGAGAGAGAGAGAGAGAGAGTCACTAGGTGGTCGACGCGATCATCTCGCGCGAAGCTGGGGGAAGGGTTATTGCGTTGTTTATTATATAATAGATTTTGTATTTCGCGCCGATAACGTCGAGAGCAAGCGTATCTCTCGTTGCGGGGGATTTTCCTCTGGTTGAAATACGCGCGCCCACGCACACACACACACACACTGCGACACACACAGACGCGATCGGATCGCGGAGAAGGCAAACGCGCTGGCGTCGGCCTACAACTTGTACGCTCTACTGACGCGACACCGACTCCTAATGGTTGATACTGCTCGCCCGAGCTGTGCTGTGACACCGCGAGTGGGAGGTCCGTGCCAAAGCAAGCGCGTGTACAGAGAGCTCCCAGGGTGGGAGAAAAAGAGCGTGAGAGAGGGAGAGAGAGATCGTAAGCTCGACGACAGAACGACGCGCGGTGGGGACGACCGATGATCGCTTGCGAGTAGGAGCCGCCGCGGCGCCGCGGGCGCTCGCGCATTCTTACGAGTGCGTCGACGACGCTGAGGAAACTTACGAATCGCGAAGAGGGGGAGGGCGCGAAAATCGTCACCCGTCGGACGCTTTTGCGCCGATGTGTGTAATGAGCGTATGAGCGGCTTCTCGGGATTGGTGAGGATCTGTATTATTAAAACTGAGATCCTCGGTCGTTTGAAGAATAACGGATTTGTTGTGTGTGTGTGTGTGCGCGCACGCGCGCGTATGTGTGTGTAAATAGGTACCGAACTTACTAGTTCCCAACTAGTGCGAGGGAAATCGAACTAGATCCAGGTACGATACTAAACTAAATGTCTTCACCGATCAATCTTTACCGATTTTGTAAGCGGTAAACTTGGCAGCTAAACTATGTATTGAAAATATTAAAGAATTAGTCCATTCGAATGAATATTTTATTATACAGATCCCAAAAATAGATATCTTTGGAAACAGTTTTTTTTTATTTGTAAGCATTTAATAAAAATAATTCGATGTCTATTTAAATTAAAAAAATTTTTTTTCAATGAAATCTCTTCTTTGAATCTTATAAATTAAATATTTAGTTGAATTTGTTAATTTTTTTTCAGTATATTTTCATAATTAATGTACACGAATAAAGATGAGCAATTTTTATTTACGTGTTTCAAAGTTGCTTCTCAAATGCAAACGACACTATTATTATTCGGATAGAGAAATGAGATAATGAATTACCGATTTATTATTATTATTAATGACATAGGAGATAAATATTTCTTACATAATAATTAATTAAAACTTAATTGGAATTCGGAGAATATAAAAAAGTTCATTCAGTAAAAGTTCAATCCATAACTTTTTCTATTTAAAATTCCAATATCATAATCGAATTATGCGACTTCAAGTGAAATGCATTTATATGGGAATTCATAAAAATTTTAAATAATTTTTTTAATCGATTGCATTTAGAAATGATATTTATATTCTTTATGAAGTTAATTGCTTATTTTTTGTCACGAAAGCTCATCAAATACGAAAAATTTTTGTATGTCATTATAAATTGATATAATCCATTATAATTTTCGAACGCTAGACCATTAGTCAAATTTTTAAATTATGTGTATGTACTAGAAATGTTTAATTGAAATAATCTCATGAAAGAACAAAATTGTTAAAAGATTAATCATTTCAGCAGAATTTTTTTATGTAATGAACTTTTTAGATCAACTTTATATGCATTGAGCGGTACTCACAAGTACATGCAAATGTATATAAATTTATTTAATCAATATTTTATTCGTTTAAAAGTATACAGGTAATAATTAATGAAAAATTTCGTACACGCAATGATCTTAATTTTTAATTCTTTTTGTTTTTAATTTTTTCATTCTTATTTCAAATATTAGGAACCTCACTGGGCACGATTCAAATTTATTTTTCCAATTTATTGATGGATTTATTATAGTCTCTCTTATACTTGAATAGAATTAAAATGATTATACATTTTTAGAATTGTCCGTTTTGGCAAATTAAAGAATTCTCGTAATTTTCTTCCTTTCTTTATCAAAGTCAAGGTCTCCGACTAAATGCTTTTACATATAAAAAAATCGTATATATGCCTATATAAGTATGTCTACATTAAAAACGACGCTGTTGCGCCTGCCTTTCGTTTCTATATTTTAAAAATCAATGCGAAATGTTCAATAAAACAATGTCTGAACGCTTGGTGAAGCCTAACGAATTAAGCTTGAATATATATATATATATATATATATATATATATATATATATATATATATATATATAATATCCGACATTATATGAAAGTATATAAATGTATATAATTATCGACTTTCAAAACACTTTTGCAGCCACGTGCGTGACCGGTCGGTGACAACGTTACGTAATGAGCCGGCGTATAATATAATGTGCAAAGGAATTTAATGTGACGTGTGCGTTTGTGGACGACGCGTGCCGCGGGACCGATATGCCGCGTGCGAGCGCTTCTAATATATATATATATATATATATATATATATATATATATATATATATATATATAACGATTATAATACCGTGTATAATATGTAAATTCTATAAGTCGCGACAACAACGCGTGTAGAAAATATGATGTTTTCGTGAAAAAGTCCGCGTGCTACGAGATTTTTCCATCGCTCGCGGAAGCTCTCGTGTCTTTTCTCCGCTAATTATAGATAAATTATCTATAGTAACAAATGGCAATTGTGTCCGGTGGTTTGATCATAGGCTGCGTAAGAAATCGAAAAAAATCTAATGACCGCTTTAATTTCTAATAAAAGAGCCCGAAATATGGAATTAAAATATGTATGCGCGCCCACACACACACACGCACGCACATGCAAGCACGCACGCACGCAAGCACGCATATATATATATATATATATATATATATATATATATATATATGCTATGATGCTATGGGTCAAGATAATATGCGTGTATGGAGCCAAGTTTTATCCTCCAAAAATACAAGTGTACATTGGATACTATATATATATATATATATATATATATATATATATATATATATATATATATATGTGCCTTATTTAAAACATCCTCTATATCAATTCCGACATTTTTGGCAGATACATTGACCCATACACCGACGGTCTTGACCCAGAACGCGATGCTATACATTTAAACGTATACGCTCGTTTCATTTCCAGGTTACGAAGAAGCGACGCTATCTCGTTTGCAGCTTTTGAAGCTCAACGCCAAATGACCTTGGAGTCGAGTAGCTGGGTTCAAGATGACGCGGCGCTCTTCGAGCCCCAAAATGTTTACGAAACACGCCCCTCCCCCCAAAATGATAAGTTACGCTCCGATGCCCCGAGATAAATGTCCCCACCCTGTGCGTATATCCTGTTTTGAATCCAAGACATTTGGGTATAGGGAGAGAGCGGAGGGTCGGCCTTAAATTATAATAATCGAAAGAGGCGCCTGATCTCGTACGGCTACGTAAACGCGAAAAGTGGCTCATCCACGTTATATATCGTAGCGGGAAAGTTCGAATGCGTGGGAGTCGCGACGTAAACACGGGAGAGCCGCGCGGCGCGGCGTTTGACGTCATTGCGTGCGCGAGCGCGGCGGCCGTTCTCCTCTCTTTCTCTCGCCCCGCAGCTGATGCTGTCGCACGCGGTCGCTCATTCAGGCTCTCCCTCTCTCGCACTGAGAGACGAGGTCAAGTTGGCGTATAGTAACCTTTGATCTTGTAAAATTACGCGTAAGCTTTTTCGTGAGACTTTTTTTCATTTGCGATCAAAGAGGTGGGCGGGAGGATGGGAGGGGGGTAAAGCGACGACCTTCAGTCCGTACATGTGCCTTTGTGAAATGTTTCATACGCCTCTACATTTATTATCCATTTATTGTATACATTATCAGTAATATACGCGGCCAAGGCGTGTATTACAGATAAAAATATTTTGCACAAAATCTATACAAGGATTTAAAAGTACATCAACGTCATTACCAAAAAAGACAGCATTAGTCGTGTACATGAAACGACATTTTCACTATAATGAGTGACATTACAGGAAATAAAACTGATAGTCGATTTTATCATGAAAATAATTTTTTACATCTATTAAAAACTGAATTTAGAGACAAAGGTGAACATAAATATTTTATAAGACTGCATATGCAAAATTTTAAAATATTTTATAACATAGGTCTGCGTAGTTTTGTTCTTGAACAATTAGAAAACAATTTCCAGAGTAATGTTACACGAAAAATCTGTTGACAGAACTCACGAATGACTTTAGGAATTAAAATCTGTTTTAGGTTATGTGCTTGAAAAATAACGATTCTGAACATCTTTAAGGTTATGTACGAGCAGGCACAAGTTTTACAGAACTGTACAGATATATTTTGGTCTTGTCACCGTGCAGTATTTCTCTTTCAAAATTTAGTACTTCTAATCGTTCAAAATCCATTTTCGTTTGATCATATACGATGTTCTATCAAAAACAATGGTCATTTTTGTAGAACGTTTTCAGTAAAAAGCCCATACTGCATTAAACCCGTCACATTAAATTTCAATCAGAATTCTTGAAAAAAAAATATACTATCATTCAAAAATGGATTTTGAATTGTCAACGTAATATTAAATGATATACTTGCTAAAATTGAACCGCAAAATCGAGTATAAAATTCTATACAGTTTGTGCAGATTCACAAAATTGAACAAAAAGAGTGTTTTGTGGAATACATAACCTTAAATATTTCAGAATACTAAAACGATTGGATCGAGTGACTTTAACTAGCATCTAGTTGTCCAAAAAGAATTACATTTTATTGTTTCGCAGATCTATGCAATTCTATAATAGGAGTAACATAATCGAAATATTATATATATTTTTTAATTTCATAGACTTGTTCCAAGTTAATCAGTGGATTTTGTGCACAATAATTTTTAATCTGTACAAAAAAAAAAAAAAAATACACACCCATAGTCCACGTATATAGTGGGAAACCGAATATCGTTATTCCGATTATTAACATGTATTCTGTCTAAAATGTAAAAATGTGAAATTCACCGTTGACGCACGATTAAACAAGGGATACATTTATACATCAAATAGTGATCTTTACCTTTTCGACATAAATTTTTTAGCCAAGCTATTCATTAAACAAAAATAAAGATATTCTGTCTCCGCTTTTAACAAGAGGCCGCATTCGTAATTAAATCTAATAGCAAGTATTAAGAAGTTACTAGAGAGAATAATTAAAGAAACTAATCCTTCTACTCGCACATTTATACGACGAAGACAATGACTATAGAATTTCTTATCAATTACGGATCATGAGGATTAGGAGGTTTATTTCTGTGCCCGTCTACACAAATCGAAAAATACGTATTAGATGTCTAAGTATCTTAATAAAACTGTATATGGCAAGTCATTCGAGTATTTTCTCATTAATATTTTCACATTTCAAATTGCTTTAAATCAGTCATTATAGATATTAATAACGATTGACGACCTCTTTGCATTACTGCTAATGTAGTTTATATTTATTTTTATATTATTCATGTATTTCTTAAATACTAAAGGAAATTTGTCAAATATATGGCTTGATATAATCCCGGAATGCTTTTTAGTGTCAATGACGCAAACATATTTAATTTTTTACTTATATTTCTATATGTTTTATAAATGATATAACTTTATTAATATAGCAATATATAAAAATCGAAGCAATGGGAATACGTTAAAGATTGCGATTAATATATATTATTTATGATGCTAATTTATCCGAAATTTATTTTAAATTCATGTTTATCCGAAAATGAATAAATGAAAAAAATTTACGTCTCAAAAATAAAGAAAAATATAATAAAAAATGTGATCAAATGCGATAAGCACTATTATATCAAAAGTTCAATTAGACGTAGTTTGCGCCACTGTAAAGATACTCACCTTTTTGAGGCAAATGCGTGAAGGCGGACGTGATTTCGACGTTCCTATACCCCACGTCTTCTGAAACAAATGATATGGCTTTAGTAATTTTTCCAAAGCATTTGGGATTAAAATATTTGTGTGTATATATATACCGATGATAAGAAGTCATATTGAATTTAATCTATTTTTGGTTGATTTATACAGTAATTAATTGTTTTCAAGAAACCTTCGAAGTAATACATACGTCGATTTTATTACCTCTCTCTCTCTCTCTCTCTCTCTCTCTCTCTCTCTCTCTCTCTCTTTTGATGATAAAAACTAAATGACTTTATTATATTACATACATCATTCATATAAAACATGCCGATTCTCTTGGTGTATAGTAAGCCGCATGAGAGTTCGAATTTATATTATATATATATATATATATATATATATATATATATATATATATATATATATATATAATAGTGACATGCCGCGCATCACGTGCGTATATCTATAATATCTATTAAAACAAACCTCGCTCCATCGAAGGCCGCTCGCCTACATATTATAATATGCGTGCGAACAGCCGAAAACTATTCTTTGGTTAATATACATACATATAGAAAATGCGTTTATTAACCGTCAATCGAATAAAGAATGTTATGCGCGGAAGCAAGTCTATATGAAGTTCTATTTTCGTCTATTATATATATGTATACATTATGGAAAGAGCTATTAGGTAATTGATTACTCTGCAGCTGTAAGCATTATGTAAGGACTTGTATCTGGAGACGAAGAAGAAAAAAACCCGATTCATCGCCAATGCCGTGAATGTGATAAGTTTTAATTCGTATGTAAATTTAATTACAAATTATTTTCCAAGCTTTTGGGCGCATTTATTATTGAAATTCCATTGACGCACGAAATACCGGAACACAAGCCACACGCCCCATTAACTGCATAAATCGGCATATACCATATGAATTACATTTTTGTTCTATAAAACGACTTCCAAAATTTAACCTTTGACAAATTTAATAGACTTTTGATTCTTTGGATACGAATAATCCGGTATAGAATACATTCGTTGTTAATAGTGATTAGTGAGTGTGTGTGCGCGCAGAAGCATTTCATTGGTTTTATAACTCGACGAGTCCTTAGCTAAAATAGAATTGTTACGAAAAATATTAATCTACAACCTTTGTAAGAATAAAATATAACAATATTAAGAATTTTCATAATTTTAAGTATTAGGATTGAACTTATATCGATCCATGTAAATTAAAATAAAAATAAGTTTACCTAAAATATCCATTTAAATATTTAAAAATGCCATTACTAAAAAATATAATAAAAGTAAATATACTGTTGTTAGAAAAGGATAATCTCACTACCACATTATCAAATTTACCGAATTTCAGCATCAGCTTCGTCTAACGTTTCGAGTCCCACTGTAATTCTAATTATAATTATATTATATTTAATAAAAAGACTCGAAGACCGATAAAAATATTTGCCAGTTTTGTTTCATTATTTCGAATTAAACTTTTTATATATTGATTATGTATTTTTATCTTAATGAAAAATTTATTCTATGTAATAAGATATTCTTCATGTCAATGCGACTATAATTATTTTCAATTAGTCCGTAAAGGTTACCACAGGAGGTAAAGAAAAATTTATGTATTTGTGAAGATCGCGGTTTAATTACCATTTTTATAATTTTATTAAAAACTTATTCCAACCTTTCGTTTTTATATAGACATATATATACACACCAATCCGCTATAGAATCTTTTTGTCCTCTAAAAGTCGATTCCCAGTCTCTCCATATACACTGCACGAGGTAAGAAAATGTATAATCTATATTGTAGTATATGAGGAAACGTTATTATTAGATTACGAATCGATAAAAAGGGAACCGCGCGTGCGTACCTTTCGATTCTTTCCTGTGTTCTCCGTTTCCCCCCCTCCCCTTCCGACCGCCCACAATTACCAGTTTACAATTTTATTGCCCGCACATCTTCCTATATATATTACATAAAAATTTCATTTTTCTGCTTAGCTATTATAAACTCGAATTTATGGTCACTACACGTGTTATCTTCTTTATCATTCTATAAATGCGTTTAATCTGGGATGTACCCAGCTACGAATTGAGCGGGAATAAAGCAAAAGTTACAAGGAGAATGAACTGTGCAGTGGCAACAAACCCTAGTTTATAATGTCTAAATAGAAAAATGTAATATTTCGATTGAGTGGATCGAAAATATTAATTATACTGTTATTACGGATGAATTATGAAAAAATTTTCAGAAATTATTCCTTCAGACAGATTTTATCTTATGTAAATTTATTGTTTCGTATAATAATGAATATTTATGTGTACGTGGCTGAATAAAATACTGCGGACTACGTGAAATTATAAGCGATGATTTAATTGTGCCAATGAGAAGAATTATTACCAACTATATAATCCAAAATTTGTGTTCGCGAGTTCAGAAAATCTTCACATTATGCAATCAAAACAGATTGATCAATCGCAACTTTAACACATAGTCGTGCAATCATTCTATTATACATATTCTAGGATACGCCGAAAGCCAATCCAAACTTAACAAATCTTTATCCAATACTCTTTTTATTAATAAACAATGCAATTCCGACTGGAGAGCCCAGAAATATTAATCACGACGCGTGTGTAGTTGCATAATAATTCTAAAAGTTCCACTCCCGACACTTATCAAGCGAACTATGGTAGAAACTTTATTTTTAGAAGACGATCGCATCTCTAATACGTTGCAGATACACAGATATATATCAGGAAAATTTGCGAAGTGACGAATATATACATATATATATATATATATATATATATATATATATATATATATATATATATATACTTTCAGTATTTTTGACGCGCAAAAACTTTTTTCGACTCTCTGTTTCTTTTTCTTCGCGTGCCTCTATATATAGATATATAGTCATAAAAACCACAAGCAATTTTTCAGATATATTTGACAGACTAAAAAATGAATTATGCAAAATGTAACGAGCGGGTGCAAATTACGTTGTGATATATATTTATAATAATAATAATAATAATAATAATAATAATAATAATAATAATAATAATAATAATAATAATAATAATAATAAATCAAGAAGTTAATGTCATCATTATTCTTTTCTCTATTCTAAAACAGGTGATATGATGACTATATATACATATATAATAATTATTTTTAACCACATCAATCGACAACATCCTCTCTCAGAACGGGAGGGAAAAAAACTCGATGGAGCGCGCAAATGGCAATAATATTGTATCGAAGAATAATATGGAGAAGAGCGCGTGTACGCTTCTAACTCACGAATCTAAAAATACATTTTTCTTCCAGGAAATAGCGTTTATAAGACTATATACTCATCCAGTACATAAAGAGAGTGCGCATATGTATAAGCATATACATTATTAGGAAGCAGGAAAAATGAAGGAAACGTTAATGCGCTCTTTTAATGCGTAGTGCGCAGCACAGAGCATCTTTTTCATACGTGTGTGTGCGCGCATGTGTGTGTGTAAGGTGCGCGCCCACAAGCGCACGGAGAATAACGATGAAAACGTAAAAATATACGAGGCAGTATAGAGAGAAAGACAATTTCGAGAACGTGATATATTATATCGTCGATGCTTAGCGCGCGTTTTCGTTTTTTTCGTCCTCCTCTAATGCATATGTAATCATAGAGAAAGATATAGAGGAAACTTGTCATCGGTGCGGGGGGTCTGCGCAAAGCGATAATAAGGAATATATATATATATATATATATATATATATATACATATATATATATATATACATACATATATATATATATATATATATATATATGTATATATAAGTTATTTTCCGCGATAACGACCAAAAAACCCGTCCCCAGTTCTACATAGATAAGAAAAAAAAAAACGGGGGCGGAAACTGATTAATGGAAGCTACGTTCGCTCTATCGGAATATTTTTTTCCTTTTTAACTTCGGAGCTTTTTGTACAGTATTAAAAGCCTTATTGCGCATATTTATTGACCGCCTCGAACGTCTTAAATGTGTACGAAACGCGCAGCTATGCCGGAGATGGGTAAAAATACCGACGAATATGGTGGGGAAAAATTATGGTGTACAATGATGGGTCGACATTTCCTAAAATTTGCCATAGATCAAGTAAAAATGATTGCATTAAATAAAGGTAAGGCAAAAGCAGTGCCCTGAGGGATACGTCATAATTGAAGAGCAGTGCAATAGTAGTATAGAATTAGAAATTTTCATCGCGCCCTCAAACCTAGGAGTTACTGAAAATCCCAAGATGCAATTTATTTGATAATACCGAAATGACTGAAGATATAGGACGAGTGGAAACAAATTATTAAAAATTACAGATGATAATGATTCAGCGACTTCTATTATTGACGCGACAGTTACGTCGACGGGTGTGAAATAAAGCAGGATTTAAAATTACGAAAATAAATAAATTTATGAGAAAAACAACTAATTTGTCTGTTTTTTACTTCTTCTCGGTTATATCGCGAATTTCGTAAATATTTTCAGTAAGCAGACACCTAATTTTTTTTTTCAAACTAAGTTCGCTCTCATTCAATCGCCGTACTATAATATATCCGTAGATTCGCCGCGGCCGCGTTCAGTTGTCGTTCCGTGACGCCCTCGTATTAATAAAGAGGCGCTGGCCTTTTTCTTCGGCCGCTGCAGGATAGGCGATCGCGCGGCAGAAATGATTTTCGTTCGCTCGCTTAGGCCGATGCAAATACGATGCAACAGTTGACGCGCGTATGGAGCTGCTCAACGCTCGAGTCCCCCGCGCTTCGCGCCGCAATTTAAATGCCGCGTCAAGCGTCAATCGAGAGTTTTAGATTGGCTGGATGGGCATCGAAGCTCCTCCGATGCTGTACGCATATACACGTGTACGATCCTAAAATTATTTTTACACAACCATTATGGCCGAATAGTGGTTCGGATGGAGGGCAGTGTCAATGATTGACGTAATGACTCCGTGCTATCCCTGAAACTAAGCTAGTATAGTTCCCATGGTTACTTCTCTCTGCCCCTCGCGTAACCGATCTCTCTCTCTCTCTCTCTCTCTCTCTCTCTCTCTCTCTCTCTCTCTCTCTCTCTCTCTATCTCTCTCTATCTCTCTCTCTCTCTCTATATATATATATATATATATCTCTATCTATCGATCACTCTATCTCACTCACTTGCGCACTCCTGCTCTCGAGCACCAGCTCGAGCACGCACGCATGTGTATATACACGCACGCACATTCTTCACAGAACTCCGGCTCTGCAACTTGCTGTCACAACAATGTTGCTAATTATAAAATGATCTGGAAATAGCCTGAACTTGAAATCGTCCCCTTCCTTTCTATTTTTCTCCCACCCCGTCTTTTCCTCTCTCACCCCCCCTCTCACTCTCTCTCTCTCTCTCTCTCTCTCTCTCTCTCTCTCGATCATACAAGGATGCTTCTTTCGTCTCATCGGTCTCCCCCCCGCAGAAACTCTATAACTAATGCGGGAGGGATATTCAGAGAGACTGCATTTCTATTTTCTTTCTCTCTCCCGTTAAGTTACGTATATATATACACAGCAGGTGCGCTTTGGCACACTGATGGCCTATATAGGCTACCTATAGGATGCGTAAATCTATCAACGTTCACTAATTGATCCTTGTGTTAACTATATTTGTGCCTGCGTGCGTGCGTGCGTGCGCGCGCGCGCGTGTGTGTGTGTGTGTGTGTGTGTGTGTGTGTGTGTGTGCGCGCACCCACAAAAAACAAAGATGATTTTTTTTTGTAAAATTAAAATCTTGCATATAAATATTATATGCTGATTGAAATTCTGAACTTTGATGAAACATGTCTTTATTTCATTTATACTTTTAGAATAAACCTCCTCCTTTGTAACTATATATATATATATAGGATACCTTGGCCCCATTTCTTTTTATACACGTAGTATAATATGTACAGTTTTTACTCAATTCGAAGAAAATGTATAGCTTTTGTACAATCGATTTATAATGATATAAATTTTAGACCAAAATGCTACAATTATTTATTTATATTAATAACATTATTAAAATGTGTATTGTTAGAGAGGATAGGAAGATAATAATTACGTCCAAGGTAGCCAGAATTAAGCATATAAATATTGAAAATTAACAAATAATAATGTCTACAAGTGATAGATAGATATACATGGATATTATTTATTGAGACTAAGGGTTGATGTTACCAAATGACTAACGAATTCACAAACAAAAATGAAATGAGCGCAATAATATAGTTCACAACACTTCAAACTAAATATAAATAATTGTAAAACGATGATGGTAGAAAAGAAATTAAAATTTTATATTATTTTAAAACAAATTGCATAGGCAGCAGAACTATGAGAATAGAAAAAGAATCGTTTAAAAAATAATTATAAATGCACAAAAATTAATCATAAAGAGAGAGGAAGAGAGAGAGAGAGAGAGAGAGAGAGAGAGAGAGAGAGAGAGAATCAATCGGCCAATTTATTAAGCTCGTACAATAAACGCCGACCGCGCGTCAAATTCCCCGCGCGAGACGATGAGTTCTTTAAAGTCAAATAAAACCACTAGCACGCATCAGCGGTGGTAATATATATATATATATATATATATATATATATATGTAATATATATATACACCCCGCGCCACGACAATTAGGCCCCCTGGCTAAAAGGCGCTTTAAACACGAGCATCCGGGGGGGGGGGAGGCGACGACAAAACGCGAAGAAGAAGAAGACGAGGACGTCGACGACGAAGACGACGAGAGCGCGAAGACGTCGCGTCGAGTCTGCGTCGGCGTCGTCGGGACGCGCGGACTTTCTTTGTTCGGGCGCGCGTTCACTCTAACGAACTCTGCGTGTCTGCGCATATGCGTACCCATATATGTGAATATACACGTAAGCGGATAAGCCCGGCGTTTTAATAACCTCGTATGCGCACGGCAATCTGCCCGGGCATATAACTACACTGGAGGAGAAGGGAAGGAGGGTCGGCGCGTTACAGTTTCCTCTGATTTTCAAGTTATTCTTCAAGAATGTATTTATGCGCAATTCTCCGCGCAATTCCCTGTTATTACGCGCCCTGGTAGCGAAAATTAACGAGCGTTTTAATTATAGAAAGATCCTGTTATATATAATCAAATTTATTTCTGTTAATTATTACACTATACTAGCCTGCGATATTAAAATAAACGATAATCATTTGGACCATTTGAAAAAATGACGAGCACTTTAACCCTATTTCAAGGTATTTTCTTGAGATTCAATAGTTTTTATAAAAAATCTTTACATGTACATTTCATATAATTTTCTTTTTCCATTGATTCTGGTATTTTTATTATTATTTCTTTATTTATATTATTTTGACTTATATTATTGTATTATTAACAAATATTTATAATTCTTTTACATTTCCAGGCATGGGTGCGAAATTATGTCGCCCAAGTGAGCCCGGATTCATTTCTTAAATACATCAAATAAATAATAAGTAATACACAGTGACGATGCAATACTTCCAGATGAAAAAATCATTTTATTGCCATCAAAAAATAACCATACCAGTTTGTACACATGTAGCTGTAATATGTAATAGAGAAGCCGCATATAACATACCTCGAAAGACACGGCTAATTCAGCGGACACATTAAGTGGCATATGATCTCTTTAAAGCCACAGTCGCTCTTGCATAATTTCCTTTTTCGCCATACGGAAACACCTTAACTGATTTTATTATACATACCGCGTGCACACACTCGCACATATACAGACACGCGCGCGCGCGCGTGCGCACCTAATTAAAGCGCGCAAGAATTTTTCACGAGCCAACCGCGCGCTTATCGCTCTATTTTTAGCTTACCGTATCGTGACAGTTGCGAATTCCCAAACGTTTATATATATATATATATATATATATATATATATATATATATATATATATGCCTTATAAACTATATAGAAACTATTTCGAATTCATAAAAAAACGGGTAAGTATACTAGATAGTGCACACGTGTATATGAATTTTCAAGCGAATTGCGTGCTTAGATATCTAAAGTCGTGTATAATTAAAGACTAAATGGGAAATTAAAGGTGCACAGAAAAATAAAATTTTTTCTTTTTAAGGAAACGCGATTATTTAACAAACAAGACATCATACGCTTGAATGATTATGGTAGTAAATCAGCAACAGTAGAGCAAACTTGTGGACCAACGCTATATATATATATATATATGAAAAATATCTTTCAATGTTTGTATATATTAATGACAAAAAGGCAAAAAAAAACCATATCGTAACGTTTATAAATATCTATTTAAATATTAACAGGGAAAATAGTTAATAATTAGAGCGAAATAAAAAAAAGCAAGAAAATAGAAATATTACGCTTATAACGACTAAATTCTCTGGACTACGGGATTTAGATATTTCTGAAACTTTTTTTAAGCACGCCTCGAATTGTAAACGTTTATACAAATATATAAACTATACTGATCCAACTGATCCGCTATAAATTATACTCCAAAAAGCACTTTATACGCGTATATACATCGTCGCTAACACCTCCTAACGGATAATTTAAAAAATTTTTGGAACACTTTTGTCTCGGAACGACTAAAAGCGCAGACGAGCAGTGTGATAATATTGCGCAATTCGCGTCTATTTTTCCGTAGCTGATACGCTTACGTCGAAATCGGAAATAAAGACTGTGCCGATAGCGAGCGACAGGGAGGGGGGCGAGACGCAAAGAGCAAAGATTTATGTATTATCGACTTTACTGGAAATGTCGCTGGTTTTTTTTTGTTTTTTTTTTTTTCATATTTAATGTCGTTTTGGGTATATAGTTATTTGGACCAAACCGAAGGTTGGACGATGCCTCGGCCTCTGGCAGAGAAGAAACGAGAGATTAGGGTGAGCTTGAAAACGAACGATTTATTTATGTACAAGATTCCGCCCCTAATAGTTACAATTACAAATATGTCAATATATATTGAAGATATATATTCATAATCTAACGTGATTTATACTTCTTCAGTGGCAAAGAAAACTTGCATAACTGGACTTTAATAATTTCGCAGCGATTGGAACCTTAATAAAATGACACATCTATACATTCAAAAAGTAATTGCAAATGATAACTAAAATATCTTCCATATTTGCCCGACGAAGCCAATAATTCCAGTATGCCGTGCTCGTAACGAAATAAATATATTCATAGACTATACACCGATCGCGGGTATTTCAAAAAAAAAAAAAAAAAAAAAAAATTCACCGAAATAAGTTTTATGCGGTCATTGCAAAAAAAGTCTTCGTATACATAAGGCAATGGATTTCAGCCTGTCGAAACCGAAAAATTACATATACGTCAACGGCGCACGCGCCGCCGAGGCGCTTATAATTTAATACGAGCGGCGTTATTATGAAAACCCCGTGGAGTCGCGCGGGCGAGTTGAGCAATAATTCGGTGCGAGATTTTTCGCGATACGTGTATAAGAGGTTCTTTAGTTAGAACACATAGAATATATATAATGCGCGACGCGACGCCGAGTTTCACATATGGCGACCTCCTTGCGTCTTTCGCCTTCTAAGAAATTCCTCGGAGCTGTCATATAGAGATACCGGAAACTGTATAGAGAGTCCTGCTTGGTGACTCATATACCTACTATATATATATATATATATATATATATATATATATATATATATATATATATATATGTATATTGGAAAAAAACGCGCACGCGCGCCAGCGGTTGATTCCTTCGGCAATAAATTATATATGCCATGTTGTAAAACGTTCGGCAAATTATTTGTATGCCATCGGCGTCGTTTGGTCATAACGCGGCATTGGTGACCGATGATGCCGCGCAGGGAGTTACCTACGTTCGTTCGCCATCGTCTCCGGTGTTAAGGCTGACGCTATATATATGCATTATATATATGTATATATAAACCTTAATACCTGATTTGAATACTTGAATAAATAGTCGAACGTGTCCGATCGCGCTTCGGAAGGTCATTATTGGGACGCGAGTAAGTATATATGTTATAAATACAATAAAAATGACCTTTTTCACGTGACGGTATCAATGAATTTAGTTATATAGATTCAGCATTTGCAACTTTCTAATATGCAACGAATCATAGCAAATGAATGGAAGCAACGTCAATGGTTCATTTTGTTTTTTATGATAAAATGGAATATTAAATTCTGTTGCGTCAAATTTTTCAACTCGATTTTAAGACACAAGACTAGAAAGTATACGTGCAGCTGGTTCAAGCAGAGACGCCGTTTGATATTTGCGTTATGAAACGATCCTTGATCAATGCGATCCTTAATTTTATAAAAATTTCATGGAATTGCTAAGATTTTACGATCTTAGACGTATAAAAACAATTTTCGCCCGTTTTCAACAAGATTTAAAATGAAATGATTATAATTTAACAAATGTTTTTTCTACTTATTTTTTAGACTTACCCTACTATGTCTTGACAAGATTAGAAAGGTAATTCGAAAACTGAATATACTTAACATATATCTCTCGGATTATGCAAAAGTCGACGGTGTCAGCTTAAAATAAAGCAAATTTTTTTCTATGAAAGTATTTCTACATAATCATTAATTTTTATAAAATATTTTTAATTCTTCCGATTGATAATTATTCATCAGAACGATATAATTTTTCTCTCACTTTTAGAGTTTAGAGTACAAAATATATATTTAACTCCTCCATAAAGCTTGTCATTTTTATCAAGTGACAGTATTTCATAATACGAATGACATACTTTATACTTGTTCAATGATAACATTTTAATGCCTTTATAGTATAGACTGTCAATTTTGCCATCTATCATATACATCGGTTACAACATGATTAAAAAAAAACTTGAAAACCATTAATCGACTTGTATAAAAAAACTTCTACTATGGACTCGTTAAAGTAAAACTTAAATTTTTTACTTTATCTAAAAGCATTCAACAGATACGTTAAAAATGAATACTACTGAGTAGAATATAATATTTAGAAGAATGTTATTCCCGTCATTGTACGATCGTTTAAAAGTTGTTGAAGCAATTTTCTCATTAAACTAAACACTGCATCATCGGTTCTAAATGTTAAAGATAAACGAAATGTACGGAAGAGTCTTTAAGGTGGTGTCGACTGCTCTTTAATACCGATTGAGTAAAACTTATAAAAAGCGATCTATAAAGAATAGTGTTTATAACTTACTGAAAATGAAATGATTGATAACTTTATTTAATCGTACCTTCATTTTACGTCTATTTAGCAATTGTGCAATATTTCAAATAAATTTTTAAAATTTATTTTAAATTTAGAAAGTTTTGAATATTTTTTTTATAATTGTCGATTATGAAATTTATAAAACGTTCTCATTTCAACGCCGTTTGATGGATTTGTTGTAAACATATAAAAGAACAGTAATTTAAAAAACTCAACTAAAGGACACGAATAATAAAAATAAGTAATAATTTCATTTTTTATATACCATATTCTCTTATTAGCACACTTATTACTCAATCGACCTAGAAGATCAGCCAATACCAAGGTAAATATATAAATATATAAAATGTCAATAAATCATAACATCTAGGGGAAACGAAAGGGCGGTCTAGCGCGCGAACATATCCACTTAAGTAAAAAGAGGGCGCGCGCGTGCGCTATTATCGCGCAAAAATGGCAGTGGACTCCTATATATATATGCGCCTATTGCGGTGCTAGGAAAAAGTGTCTTTATCCGTCCAGAGGTCAGTGGTTATTTATAGAATCACGGTAAACTAGAAGGAGGAAGGTGGAGGGGTTGCGCGAGGAATAAAAGAATTGAATTTCCTCACTTACATGTATACATATATAGATAAATTTAGCTACATTGCGGGCAGCTTGCATGCATACATATATATATATATATATATATATATATGGAAAATCGCCGCGCAATTAAATGCCAGCGCCGCGTGCACTAAACTCCGCGGCGGCGGTCGCGCGCGCGTGCTTACGATGATGGCTCGTTCCCTGTTTACTTATACATATATACACACATAGGCATACACCTATATTCATGCACTCCGTCGCACACTGCACCGGGCGCCGAGATTACGCCACCGCGCACCGCGAGCGCTCCGCGCACGTGGATTGACACGTTTCTCGCGCGATTATCATTATTATTATTACTATTATTATTATTACGTTGTTTGTCCGCGTGCTCCATGAGCAGGCAGTAGCGGCAGTACGGCAGCCGGCTATTCCCAGAATGGTATGGATATTGTTGTTCTATTATTATTATTATTATTATTATTATATATTTTTTTTCCTTATCGTTGCAAATTTTTGCATAATAGTTCGTGGGGTAATCCCGGGTGCGCGTCAGCACGCCTATGGAGAAGGTTCAATTCCCAGTTTCGCAAACATCTTCGCGCATGAATGACAAAATATTTTATTGTACCAGCATGTGCTGCATTTTTTTCAAATTTATATATATATATATATATATATATATATATATATATATATATATAATATTTTATTATGGAGCTTGGGACGTTTCTTAATGAGAACGATAATAATTATACATATGATAAACAGCGAATAGAAAAATCGAGAAAAATAGACTTCCTTTATATATATAGGTTTACAACAATATTATATTTATATTATAATAACCATTGCGCCATGCGAACAAGCCTTGCTTGGCATCGATTTTTTACTACTCTTTTTTGTTTCGACGACAGAATTATTAGATATTTGGTCGCTGATCCATATTTAGGTCTGCATTCGACTCGATTATTATTTATACCGATAAAGTTATTATTGTTATTAATCAGGAAACTGGAAGGTTAAATTTTACGCTACTGCTTTCGATATATTGTATAGTTTAATAATGTAGAGAGATCTGCTGCAAAATTAAATTTATATATACATAAACGGAAACTCAGCGATTTTAATATCGTCGTTATTGCGCTCTGATGCAGCCTTGAAACTTCTATATATAAATTCCTTCAAAAACAGGCTTTCTCGGCTGCATTCTTATATTCGTGTGCTCGTACACGCGTATATATATATATATATATATATATATATATATATATATATATATATATGTATGTAGGTAAAAGCGTACACTGTGCAAATATGGAGCTTTATCATTTTTAAATCAAAATAATAATTAATTTTCGAGTCACAAGTTAGCCATACTTATACATACATACTTACATACATACATACATGCATGCATATACATATATATATATTTAACAATGAGAACTCGCAAGTTACAAGAAATAACACGCATGTATAAAATTCCATGGTATATAGGATCCATTCGGTGATATGTTTAGCTAAGATCGAATTAAAAAAATGTATGTCGTTAGAGCGCGTTGATGAGCCCTAAATTTTAATAAAAACGAAGCAACTACTATATTCGAATATAATTTTTATAGCGTACAAAAGTTACTCTGCAAATAATTTTCTAAGGAATGATCAAGAATAGCAAGTATAATTATGTAGTTTCAATCTCTAAGTGCATAATATGCATTAACAATTGACTACGATATTAATTAAGTCGGATTAAATATGTAGCAAATCGTAGCAAATTTAAAAATAACGATGACAAATGTTATTTCGCACTTAGAGAGACTTAAAATACCTCACATAATACCGCGAAGAATATTCTTGAAAATTAGTTTCGGGATATTTTTGGAGAAAACGTGCAGATAAAAATTGCTTCGATTTGATTTAGAATCGACGATTGCGAACGGGCTATCAGACGCGCGAGTAGTTCTTCCTGTCCTATCCACGAGTTCTTGGACGGTGCCAATTGACTAACTGTTTTTTTTATAGGTCAAGGACCTGGGCTTAAGGATCCTGAACAATGTACCCGAGGAAGGCATATCTCCTCACAAATTCCCACGCCACCCAGAGCCGGATCGACTCTTTTGCCCGGAGAACCAAACGTGTACATATACCTCACCTCAGTGTAGCGCACTATATTATACCATAAGGCTGACTACTCCTTTTTATTTATTTACCTTTTTTTTGCGACTCAATTCGCGTATGACGCAATCGCAAAAACGTGCGCGCGCGGGCGTCTACCGCTCGCCGTCGCATCGCCGCGCGCGCATCGCGTAAACAAAACCGTTTGATAAGAATCTGCGCGCGCGCCGCAGCACAATGGAATCGCACGTCTGACGGGCGTACCTATGTATGTGTATGCCGGGTGAAACACGCTGCATCATCAGCCGCAAACGGCTGGCGCGACGAAAACAGAAATGCAGCTCGTTATCTATATAAACGCACATACATAGGTTACTATAATTATATCTCATTGAACGAGGTAAAGCCCGTTTTGAGCGGTTTTCATGCCTGCAGAGTATCGCTCGATTTGGAACTGTGTACAGTATTTCCGCAAGTATTTCATTATCAAACGCTCCGAGTATTAACTCATGCGCGCGTATAGGATATCATATAATGCGCGTTGAATAGGTACTTTATCAACAATGTTAGGTGCAAATTGTAGGAAAATCAAGTATCTCTGTAATCCTCTCCCATCAAGTGTATTTTTATTTTCGTGATATTTCTTTTTTTATTTATCTATTAGTCATTTATTACATTAGTACCGGTAATAATGTAATAAACAAAAAATTTTTTTAATCCAAAATGGTAAGACTTTTGATTCTATAAATAAACCATGTAATTTTCTTATATATATATTTTTTAAGTTTTACTAAATAAATAAATAAATAAATATATATAATATTTATATAAATCCTTAATAGAACCGTAAAAGATATAATTAATGCCCGGCGAATGTCAAATTTAATTTTAAAAATCCATAGCTTTAGATATAAGAAAGTCATCCAAAAATTACTAAAATAATCTATTGAAAGCAACTTTCTAATTTATTTGGATTTCTAAAACTTTTGCTTTAGAATGAATAATAAGTTGATCAATTCACATCTCGGTCGGACTTTATTTTATATATACCAATATATAAAAAGATCGATGTAAAGGGAGAGAGAAAGTTTGAAAATATTAACGAAATGATGAAAAGAAGTGTTCGAATAAGAAAATGGTCAAGAAAGGACGATTCTCTTCCTTGCAATATATGCTCGAAACTTAGAAGTTTAAAGTAAGAATATGAAAGTGTACATGCGATATGCATTTAGGAAAATAAAATAAAAAACGAGAAAATCCAATTAATTGCTAGGAAAAAAGCAGTGAATTTATCAGTGTACTCTTCTTAGTATTAGTATGACATTATATTGAATGAGTTTTCATTAAATTACTCAATTATTCAATTGCTTCGCTTATTTCTTAATTACATTCACTAGGCATCAATTCTAACACTTAGTATATTAGAATTTATAATATGATAATTTATATCTTTAAAATAATGTACATTATTTTCTACAAATTCTAAAATATATATAAGTACATGATTTCTATTTTGGATTTGACACATGTAGATATGAGTAATAAGTCTTATAATTTGTAGAAATATTATCATTGACAATAACTAATTCATGAATTTTTTTTTCTTTATATAATCGACTTGAATTAATAATATTTCAAGCATAAGGAAGAAAAAGTCGAATTGAAACTGCTTAATAGCGAAATTTAATACGAAATTTTGCTTTTTTATTTTTTATTAACTGTCTTTTTATTCAAAAAATAGGGATTTGAAATAAATTTATCACGCAGCTTATAGTTGAGGTGAAAGTTCGAAAATTTGACAACAGGTGAAAAATAGACGAAAAAACTGGCATATTTACATCTATAAGATATATAAATTTCATACAAGCAAAATAAAAAAATAAAATTAATCATATATAATTAAACAAGAATTAAAAACCATGATTTCTATCGTAATAAAAGAATAAATAAAAATAAATTCTATACATATACATAAAAACATATTTTTAAAATATATGTTTTTGTCACTCATATATTTATTTATCTTATTTATTTCATTCGTAAATTTATTTATCATATATTTATTTTCAGTATCGGGTCCGCAAGCAAATATTTGCCCTGAAAAGGCTTTACGCAATTCCATCCTGCTTCGTCTTACGCTATCACGCCGCTAAATAATGCCTTGGCTCCCAATTAGACGTACGAATTAATCGGAATTTTGAATAAACATTCAAATGCTATTATCGCGATACATGACTCGGCGGCAAAAAGATCGACGCGCGTCCTGGTTTGCGTTCCCGTTTTGTCATGTTTTGCGAATATTTCTGCAATGTTGCAACGGACAGCGGTTTTTTTAGCGAATAAAGATTTATTCCGTAAAACATATAACTATATCTAATAATAATACATCTTAGGGACCAGTATCCTTTACTTTTAAGACAATGGTAAGCTAGAAAATAACAATCCATATATTAACTTATAGCGGAAAACTTAATTTGTAGCTAGCCCAAATACCTTTATTTCTATTATAACAGTAATAGTATACCAGAAAATTTTGCTGATAGTGTAAATCAGGTCCAGAATTATCACATTTGCTGTTCGAGACACACACACACACACACACGTGCGCGCGCAAAATTAGATCTATTTTTGAATACAAGAAAAAATTTTGCAATGTAAAATGTTCCTTCCTTTTATATATAGGTATTAAAAATAGTTTAGTTTATACATTCGTATATTATCAGCAAGTTTCCAAAAGAACATTTAAAAAAGCTTACCAATAACGTTCGACCTCTCTTTTGGTAAATTATATTGGAAAAAATCAATATCAACAGTGTATATTTGAGTGCCATTGAAAGAAAAAACAAATATCGTTGTTGACACTAATTTTTCACAACAATCCGATGAGAATTCCATATAACATTCTTCTTTTATTTTTTATTTATTTAGAGATTTCTTACTTTTTTATAACGAAACTGTGAAAGTTTTACCATAATATAAACATCACCTTTTTTTCTTGGATAAACTTACGAAAACCAGTAATTCCCAATTTTGATGAAAATCTGTATATTTATGTTTTTCGTAGGGCTGATTAAGAATATCGCAGTGGCTTTTGGCGAATATTAAACTTTCACGTTAGCATCCATAAATATTATAGTATTGCAAATTCATTCGAGAAAACATTTCCAACGAAAGTTGTAGATCTCGTCAGAATAGACATTGTTTGTTATGCATATACGCAGTATTTTCCGAACGAGCGATACTTGCGAAGAAAAAGTTGCTGCAAACCCACGATCTTCGCGGGAATCCGAGAGGAAATAATTGTTGAATTATCTGTCAAAAATAACGCTTGCACTTAGAGATCTACGACTTTTCTTTTCATTTTCCTGGATTTTTTTTTATGAATTACGGAACGAAAATTGAACTTCCGCCAAAGGCCACTACGACATTCGCAATCGGCATACCAATAAACGTACGATCGTATGAATTTTCAACAAAATCGGAGGTGAGTCGGGGAGGGGGGTGCCCTTCGAAAGTCTACCCACATTTGATAACGTCGCATACGCAAAAAACGCATAAATAAATTACCATTACATTATGTGCTTCCCAAAGATCCTCATCGCCCGTGGAATCAAAATATACGCCCACGGCCTGTCTCCGATGCGCAAACGCGGACGAGAGTACGCGCATTTGGAAGGCGGACGGGGGTGGGGGCGCACACGCACCAGGCCCTAATTAACGAGCTAGCCGGCGACTTAATGAATTTTCGCGCGCGCCAGTTCCGCCTGTGAGTTATTCGCTTCGTTCTCTTTCTCCCTCTCTATCTCACTCTCTCTCTCTCTCTCTCTCTCTCTCTCTCTGGTCTTCGCGGACCATTTCGCCCGCCTCTCTCCCCTCTCATTATACGTGTATATGACCAGGCGGTCTTTAGAGCTCGCTCGCACGCGCGCGCGCGCCTCTGGTTGAGGAAACGGAGCGCGTACGGGGCGCAAGCGCGGGAGTACCGCCCCGCATATATATATATATATATATATATATATATATATATATATATATATATACACATGTATGTATGTATACACGCACGTGCATGTGCGTGCACGCTTTGTCTCTCTTTGTGCGCCGGATTTAAACGGTGGGCGGCCTAAAAATACGACAGCCGCAGACCAGAAGCCGCGGGGATTATTTTTGGCCCCGCGCGCACGCCCGCGCATCGGCAATAATATGCGGAGCTTCCACGTGTTTGGAAAATAGATGCGCGCCCCGCCGACCGCCGCCACTCGAGCAGTCGATTATATATTGTAATTCTGATTGCGAGTTGCGAGCGGCCGTATCCTTTGTGTGTTCGCGGGCGCGCGCGCGTGTATGTATCTGCTCGTGCATGCGCATACTTAAGGTCGTTTTGTATGCGATACTTTTTTCGCCAAATAGATTCGTTAGAAATTCTTCCTGACAATGTCTAAATCTTCATTTATGTAACAACTTAATTAAGTTTTTTTTATTCTTCGACCAATACTCCAGAAATATGGAAAATCGAGATTTGCTGAAGGGCGGCTATTTAAAGACAAATATAATGGATCAAATTGTCAGAATGTCAATTAAAATAAGTTAATTTAAAATGTTGAGGAACAGAATTCGCTGGAAGCTGCATTTAACCGATGAGCTTATATTATAGCCCAAATAAAATGTTGTATATTTTATTGATTCAGCCCAAGTTATGTCTAATTAACTGACGATTACACCGTCATACGTTTAACATTTTCAATATTATTATCAGTCGGGTGGTTGAGATTTTTCAACGGATGACCTCATTTTGTTATCTAAATAACTCGTACGAAAGAATTACCTTCAGTTTTAAATAAAATCGTTAAAATTTCATGCAATATAAAATTTATTTTTGTGTGTTTATTTATTAAAACTATATCCGTATATATTCGCGTTCACGTGCCTTAGAATCATTACAAAATTTTTACCGTAGACTCTAATGTGACTACAAAATTTTCTATTATTGATTACATTTTATATTATTATATTACAAACATCAGTGATGCATTTGTATATAATATAAAATAATAAGCATAAGACTAAATAATAATCAATTTCCCCACATGCAATACATAAATTACTAGTGCTCTTACTGCATTAGTGATCCGTATATAAGATTTTTTAATATGTATATACCAATAGGGGAAAAAATTGGTGATGGAAGTACTGCGTAATAAGAATTGTTTTTTTTAACGAGTGGCGAAAGAAATTTAAAAAATACAGCCCATAACAAATGTATAAAAAATAAATCAAATAAATGAATACTCAAAAATATATATTAACATCGTTGAGATAGACAATATTTGAACTTTGCATATATTTTATAATGAAATTCTATAATATGCTTAATGATATAATAATGATATACTAACGCGAGCAATTTTTATTACACAGTTACTTTCATTACTAATTTTTTTCGACGTGGCACTCCTATACTTTAAATTTATTAATTCTGTTCTATTCTTGTTATATTATTTGAATTCTTCGATTTACTTCTATATATTGCGCTATTACATACAGTCTATCGGAATATATTATTATACTTTCTTGAAGCCGTTACCGGTCTCGTACTTATTTTATATCACCTCTTTACGTTATTTTTATAAAACAAATGCGCATAAGAAATAATCCAATAACTTATATAAAATTTATGTACCTATTTTGAAATATCTTAGATATTTCAAGGCACCTCGGCGTCAAATGCATGAATTCCTTTATTTTTCTTTTAAATAGAAAATGCCTCGAAATAGCATGGCCGATTAATTAACAATATTATTTGTTATATACCTATATATATATAGTAAGCGCGCATTTCCCGCCTTGTTTTGCAACAAATCCGCGTCTAGAATATATATTTTTGGTTCTCGGTATACACGCCCTGCCTTCCTCCTTCTCCCCCTCCTTCGCGTCGTGATATTTATAACCGAACTTGCCCGAAAGATACGCGGGCTGTCTTTCGGTTTTCGTTAAATTTAAAAAGCTCCAATCCACAAATAAATGCACCGCACTCCCACAATTCGGCCTTATATATATATATATATATATATATATATATATATATATATATATTTTACAATATCGCTCGTTTTGTGTATAGGAATAATGCAAGCAGCACGCGTTCCGGTTTTGCCCTCCTAATAATAAATGAAAAGCCACGACCCCGCCGCGCCGCGGTGTCTCTCTCGCATGTGCGGCACTAAAAATCTGAGCGAGAATCTGGAAAAAAAATTTCCGATATCGCGTGCTCGACTCTCTCTCTCTCTCTCTCTCTCTCTCTCTCTCTCTCTCTCTCTCTCTCTCTCTTTCTCTCTTTGCCATAGGTGTCGTAGTGTTTTAAAGTCAGGCTCAGAGTGAAAGAGAGAGAGAGAGAGAGAGAGAGAGAGAGAGAGAGAGCTTTTGGCCGATGGCCGGATCTCTAAGATTAGCCGAGACTCGGTTATTAATAGATTGACATTTGCGGATAACGGCCACCTCGAACTCGCGCTCGATCTGCTTTCAAATCGATGACAGTCTCTTTCTCTTTGTCTGGTTCTCGCTTATGTGGCCAAAGAGTTGCAACGGATCTTTTACAATCTTTCAATTCATTTCACGGAAAAGTGTGATAGAAAAATCAAAATATATATGCTCTGCTTACTTAGGCGAAAAATCTTCGATAGTACACATACATAATTCTATAAATATATCCAAAGTTTGAATTACATGTACTGTTTTAAATTGCAGTTAAAGATTATTTGTTATTAGAAAATTACTCTCGGAAAGTTATTACTGCTGCTAAATTTATTTTTAAATGATAGCTCCTGATGAAATGATTAAATTGTGAACTAATTTATTATTAATTGTTTTTATTCTTATTACGCATATATTTTTTTAAAATTAATTGTTGTATAAATAAATTATCGTGTTAGATTATTTAAATCAATATAACTTACTCGATGACATAAATGCAGAAAAATTATTGTTAATATTTTTCAATAACTACTGCAACAGTCATAAGTTTATCAAGACAATTAAATATTATTGTACATAAAGCATAAATGAATAAATGAATCTACCAAGAATTAGTATAGTGTTTACGTGTAAGTAGACAAACCATTTTTTTTCTTCATAAAGTTGCTCGATACCTCTTTGTCTCCCTATTACAATCGAGTCTTCGACCAAGACATACAGTAAACCGAATAGTATATTTCGGCATACATGTGACATTTGGTTTTTTTAGCCCGTGAGTCACAATTTAACCCCGAGCGAAGTCTAGTGGATTAAAAATCGACTTTCGCATTAGTGCCGAGATTTATTTTATTCCATGATTATAAGCCACGATCAAGCTCAAGTGGCAAGTTTGAGGTTATAATGGTACAACAATATATATTACTGTTCAAATAGCCTCCTTTCGTATCTTTCCCCTCCTATTTCACTTTCTCTATTTGTGGTTAGCATTGCAATGTTCTCTGCGAATCCCTCACGAGAACTCGCTAAGGCAACTATAGGTCAGTCCTCAAACTAAAAACTGGAAGATTACAAAATCTATTCCAGTTGCTCTCATTCAACAGCGTGAATTGTTGTTAAATAACAAGCTGGTATCAACAGACATGGGCTATCATCCTCTGGATTAGCTCTCTTTTAAATTCTACTTAGACTGCTTCATTCTGCCTCCACTCCACATTAACTGGACTATTGAGAGTTTTTGGTCAATAGCGATGCCATTCTACTTTTCATTGCCACAGAAGCCTTCCAAATAATATCACAGCCATTATCCAGGTAAAACACAATTGTAAGAAGCTTTATAAAATACTTATGAAGCTTTCTACTTGTGTTTTTATTTGAATAACGTAAAGGCAGAACAATAACAAAGAAGGAATTGTAAGGCTACTTAATCCTTGTAGAATAAGATATAAATATTCTCTATCTTCACGTCGAAAAGATGAATATACGTAAGCTTGTAAAATCTATGGAGCAAAAATTCTTGGAACAAAGAAATCAACATGAAAACACGTCCCTTAATTCTTTACGAATCTAAATTTCCTCTTCTTCCTTCGCAAAAAATCAAAGCCTTATCCGTGCATTCTAATCTACAAACATCTTGGGGTAGGATGGTATGGGAAATAAGCTATTGAAGGTTTTTCCTGATAAATTCATCTCTTCCCCGTCTTTCTATCATTATTAGAGCCACGATACCATAATATTTTCCATTTTTCATGGAACACCGTCAAAATTATTTATATTTCTACAGCAAATAATCTCTCTTTCGCAATTGCATCTAATTTCAAACTGTTTTCAAAAAACTCGAATTCATTGTTGTTAAACATCTTAATGAACAAAAAAAAACATTTTTGCGAATAATTATTATGCTTTTCGACGTGTAATAATTAAATTAACTTGCATAAATATCTTTATCACAATCCTAGTTTTTTATTCTAATAAATGTATAAACATTGTAGTACTTTTTGGAATATATAACTAAAATAATTTTGCATCATCTATACGCCATCTCATATACACAATGTCAATTTAATGAAGAATTCGGCTCTACAACGAAAATCATTATGTATTAATTAATTAAATAATTTAAATCATATACTAGTTCCCAATGACTTTCAATATATTACAAATCATTGAGAAAACAAATTCAACACTATGCTATTTAGATTAATGTAATAAAAGAGAAAGAATTCTTTATTTAATATTAAATAACTATCAGCATCAATATCAAATCTAAAATGATCATCATTTTTAATATTTTTCATTGAATATGAATATACTAAAACTTTTTAAAAACTAAACGATTTTATTAAATAAAAAAACGCCTTATATGATTATAGATTTATATAACTTTAATCCACCATAGATGTATCAGTTATTCTTTACTTATTTAGATAGTTGAAGCAGAAATGTATTTTTTGAAAAAATGGATTAATTTATTCCATACACATTCAAGTGACAATGAAAAAGTTATTTTGTATTTGTTATTTTTATTTTAAAATATATTTCAACATAAATATATATTCTTATTGAAGAAGATGCACCGAGATGCACAGACATACCTAATTGATTTGTGTGGTGCATATTGTAAATGGTAGCATGGTCCAGGGCCATATGCCCCTTTTCCACCTTCGCCAATGAGGGAGTCAGCGATGAAAAGCCGGAAGATTGACCGGCCGCATCCAATGAGCAAACGACCTTCGCACCACTTTATTACCACCGGATATCGTTAACAATACACCACAGTTATGATACTAGGGACTCGAGAGGTTTCTCTACTTTTATTGTCGCTCCTTGCTCACTTGTCCTTGAGTGATCGTACAGCTTGTAGAGCCTGCGGATTGAAAAGAAATTAATTATGGTGATTGTTTTTGTTATGTAAAAAAATATAATTTGTATGCGGTGTAAGTGCAGTCTTTTTCTGTAAAGAAGACGAATTAAAGAATGTTTTGATACGTTTCACTTCCATAACAGCTTTTCAACTTTAATAAAAAGGCTTTCGGTATGTTTAGATTATTGCAGTATTAAATAACAAAAAACTATTTATAAATGGGGAATGGCATTGGGAAGATGCAGTTTTGAAGTAAATCATTCAATTATGTTTTCAACTTTATAACCAATAAAATTGATCTACGTAGTCGTAAATTACAGAAGAGAATCATGATAAATGGAAACAATTTGTTTTTTCACGTAGAATAGCGAAAAGCAAGAGTGAAAAATAAGATAATCAATTATATAAAATTTAATTTATTTAAATATTACGATCATTAGGGTAAGCAAAAAATTTTTTAATTAATGTTTCACATATAGCCATACAATTTTGGAAAGAAAAATAAAAAAAATAAAATAAAAGAATTTCAAATATACTTTTTGATATAATCACATATAGTCATAAAGCTTCTCAGATATTTTTTAACTCAACAGACACACACACACACACACACACACACACACACACACACGCGCGCGCGCGCGCGCGCGGATATATATATCTGATATATATATATATATATATCTGTATAGTTTCTGTATAAGTCCTCGAAAATTCTTCTAAATAGAACAAGACGTTCTTTTTAGAAAGCTTAGTTATTTTTCTTTTCTCTAAACAAACCATGCACATATAGAATCCATAATTTTTTATCTATATTTATCTAGAATTTCAAAAACAGACATTGAATTTATATATTTTTATTAAGCCTTACAATTTTATTATGCGAACACCTTAATTCTGGTTATATATATACAGTATTGTATAATTTTGCAAACAGAGGACCGTTTCGCTCTCACAAGTAACTTTACAATCGTGTTTGAAAATTATCTAGATATTCATCAGCGTAAACATGTATACTGTTTATAAACAAAAGAATATGTGAAATTCTGATTTCACACCAAGATGACTGGACGGAATGAGCGAGGAAGAGTCGAGGTAAGGCAAATAAAAACTTACGAGTGCTCAAGTACAGTGACCGGTCAATGATATCTTCCCACACAACGAGGACTAGGTCAACGTGACTATGTTGTCTCGGATTGTTATGTACAGTAGCATGTTATCTTATAACGCAATTAGGAATATGTAATATACTAATTAAAAAATCTTTAAATTTCGTTTTAAAAATCCTATATAGAGCACATTCTTGCCATCCGCAGCAAGAATTCCTTACGTGGAATGTAAAATAAGTAAATAACATATAGTAATAATGTTTGGTAAATATAATTAATTTAAATTTATAGCGTTGGAATATTCTACTCCATTCAAAACGGTAATAGTTGAAAAATTATATAGGTGTAGTATAATATTTTTATTTTAAACATCTCAACATTGAGAATATTAAAGCAAATCGACTCGATGCATGTTGTGTTGTTTTCATTTATTTTATTTTCCACAAAAATTAATCCCCATAGAGTATAATAAGATAAAAAAATAATAATGAAAAAAAATGATAATCAAAAAGTTAAAAAGTATATAGAAAAACTAATGATAATCATAACAATAAATATGAAGAGAACTTTTGTCATAAATAAATCAATATTACAGCACCACAAAAATATTTGAAAAATCAGTCATACTATGAAATCAATTCTTGAAATCGAGTTACTTAAATTAGCAATATCTCGAAGCTTTTTTTATACCATCATTAACTCGAAGGACAATTTTACGTTATTTATATATTTGTTATCTAATATGTTATTTATAAATAAAACGGCTTTGGCAGACGAATAAATTTTTTTATGTCTAGAAGTATCAGGGTATTGTTAAAAATAGAAATTGATTCTGGCTATAACTTAGCGTCTGAACTTTTTTTTTGTCATACTTAATATTATATACGCAATTTTTTATTTGAGATTTTATGTATGCATAAACGAATCCTTCTTACATAAACCGTTTTAGAACTATTATAAATCATATAAAACATTTGTATTATTCAAACAGTCGATGGCCCACTTACTCAATTTCATAATATTAGTTTTTAAGTATATTTTAATATTTTTTATTTTTATTTTGTAAATTATAAGTATTTTGCAAATTTTTAGACAGAAAAATTAATTCAAATTCGTTTTTGTTAAATCGTTGCAGTACATTTCTCCATTTTTCTTACACAATATATTTCGAAGATAGCGACTGAACTTACAGCAACTCTTCCTTCTTAAAAAAAAAAAAAAAAAAAACAGTATAACATGCTTGAATCAATATTTCTGCAAAACCTTATAGGAGAACAAATTAAATATCAGAGTTAATTCATCCTGGATAAAGCACGAGCGAGTTAATCAATTTTTGACGAACATAAAAAAGAAGAAGAATCCATGTCGTTAAAAATCGACGTCGCGATTGCAGAGGAGACTAAAAAACGCGACGCACAAGAGCGCAAAAAAAGCGAACCCAGCGAGTCGTGTCGGGGCCTTTGAAGCACGAATCGCAATAAATATATTTGTGCCACCATATCAGAGACGACGTATGTACACCAAGAGAGAGAGAGAGAGAGAGAGAGAGAGAGAGAGAGATCGAATCAGACGCCCTGTACGGATTCATACGAAGCGTTTCTAACAAAAAGAGCGGTAAGAGAAGCTCCCGATATTTTGAAATGGACCTTCGCGCGCGCGCGCGCGTGTGTGTATATTTACTATATAAGCATATTATAGTATATTGTCCAAAGAATTAAGACGTCCCGGCGTACACGTCGGTCGCCTGGTTACTATGTCGTCTTTAACGAATGCGAATGATCCAGAAATGACGTCACACACATATTGTCCAGTCCAGTAGCAGGAGAAGCGCAATCAGACGTGTATTATTATTATTATTATTATTATTCGTATTATTATTATTATTATTACTGTTGTTGTTGTTGTTGTTGTTGCTGCTGTTGTTGTTGTTCTTATTATTCTTATTATTATTTACAAATAAATATTATTTATAAATAAAAATCCATGCATTACTTGTATTATTATGAAAACGATAAAATCGTCAAATAATATACAAAAAAAAGAAAACAAAACGCAACCATTTATACGGCATTAGCTGATAATTACCCAGTTACGTAATTTGTGAATTCGATAATACGCGGCTTGATTATACACACACTCTGGGAAAAAGCATCCGTAAACGCGCTGAATTCGAACTCAATGGTTTGAGCCGCGAACTTCCCAAAATCCGTTGTATGTATTGTGTTTGGGGATTCACAAGCGTGCGAAGGCGGTGCGCAAAAAGAAGAAAATAAAGATAACGCGATATACGCACTGATACGATCGGCTTTACAGCTGTGGATGAAGGTTAAAAAGTTACAAATTAGTACTAAAATCTCATAAAGTAAAAATCTTCATTCGGTCTGGAAAAATGACGCAAGATAACATGAAATTGCTTTGGTTGCTTTACTCGAACATCTATGAACTGCACCAGTGTACCGTTTTTGTATAAGACTTTTTACAATTTATTACACAAAATCTCTCAGTCCTATCAAAATTATTACATAACTATAAAAATACACAAATATAACGCGGCCGCCATAGTTTTTAAGAATCCGATGGATGAGCTTTAGTTCCCCATTCCGTCGTATAAGGGTCCCTGATGGGTCCTTTCTAGAGAGGCGCAAGAAAAAGTAAACTCGACCGAAGTCTTTTGAATCCTGACTGATATTATAACTATATAAACATTTAAATTTACGCAATCTATAGGTATACATATAATAGATATATATATATAATTATAATAATGTTGCGATTCGATGTATTGTCGCGTGCAAACCACCCACCATCTCTGACGTCCCGATCGTTACATACCGCGTCTTTTAAGAAGGCAGAGTTTGTTGGTGCAATTTCTTTCCGGCTTCTTCCGCATTATCGAGCGTCCGAGAGAGTTTGGCCGTTATGCGGGACGGACAGCGTGTGCGTCGCAAATTGGTGAATAATAAACATGATATAAGGGTCGACGAAAAAATAGCAGTACTGCATGAGGCGGACGACGATGAAGAAAATAACGAAACGGAAAGCAATGAAAATTAGGGACATTATGCATACTCGTATATAGTGGGAGTTATAACAAAGCAAATATTCCGTGGAAAATATTTAGGCCCCTCCGTCGTGCTGTCGAACATTGCGGGTGGTATTAATATTGCTTAAGATAAATATCTAGACGTGATAAAAATCCGTGATGAATTATGGAAAACTTTAATAATTCATTATATAATTAATTACATTACTCTATATATGCACTGGCTGGATGACATTATATACTCAGTATATATATTCAATTAGTATATATAATAATTTAACAAAAATAGATTAAAAGAAACTCGAAGGAAAACTGAAATAATTATATTAATGAGATAAGATATATATTACACTTATCTATTGGAATCTATTTTAAGAAACTTTAGAAATATGTTTTGGTGTGTGCGTATGTGTGCCTGTGCGTATACTACAGAAGGCATCGCACAACACAATGCCACTGTGAGCGTCTCGTTCATAAACTTTGTAAAATATTACGCAGATAACATAAATTATTACTATAAATACCTCTGAATACATTACTATATATAAATATTACTTCGACGAGTATGAACGAAAAAAATGCGATTTCTGACATTTAGTAAGGTTGCCGCGTTGATATTTTTTCGGTATAAAAATTAAAGATCCTAAATATATATATATGCGACATTGACCAATGTACGAGAATTTTAAGCTCATCTATAAGAATATTCAGAAAATGTTTGGCTGCAAGAGATAACCTTAAGGGATTTTTTATCCGTAACTCGATTTTTTCTGTGTATTATATGAAAACTTCCGATTTTATAATTGACGATTCAATCCCTCGAAAACTTTCTTGAATAAGCTACAAACGGCGAGGCCGATGAAAAGTTACGCGCACGCTGGCTGGGAATATTATTTCCGTTGGAATTTTTAACAAAGCGAGGTCTATTATTCCAATTTAAAACTTTTGTTATTTTAATATAATTTATAACATTGTTATAGTGATTCGGAGAAGGAGAGACTTTATTTGTGTATGTGTGTGTATGTGTGTGTCTTATACCATCTATTTGTCATGTGATATACATATTTCAGATCGAGGAGATGATTAATTGAGAAATGAATCGTAGAAGTGCTTAGCAGCATGAATATAGGAAACGAAAATTTAAATAAATTGAATTATTTTTATCTTTTCATTATTAAATTCCTTAATACATTTAAAAAGTATGTCGTATTCAAATTGAATCTGCGGAATCTATTTTTGGTGCGCGAGGCAGATACATATTTCCATGAATATTTAATAAAAAATATTTCCAATAATTACAGCGTTAGACGCGAGGTTAAACGTCGATAAAGAAATTATGATTATGTATATTTAAAATAAAAATGTTTTAATTTATAATTGGAGTGTATTTGAATATTCAATACCTGAAGTAACATTAGAAAGCGAATGAAATTTTTATTAGTAATGATACACTAGGAAATGTAGATCGAGCATTACCCATTAATAATTATTTCATTTTGGTTTCTTGTTTTTTAATAGTATATTTATGTCGAACAGTTGAAAAGATAACATTTTAAAATCTCTACTTTTTACATGCCAGCAAAAAGCAATCGCGAAAAACTCGTTCAGTAATAAACTTAAAATAACATTTCGAGACATTTCACCATGAGTATTTTACCACGTGAAGTCAAAACACTGGGGTGTCAAAAGCAAATAAATAATAACACGGAAAAATCCGCGGGCTGTATATTACTTTTTCCCTGTGCGCGCATACGAAGTTATATATTAATGATTCTACATATGTGTAAGACGACCAATTTTTGAATATTTTTATGAACAAATTAATAATTTGAATAGAAGAGAGAGAGAGGGGGGGGGGAAGAGAGAAGAGAGAGAGAACAGACACGGCATTCCACACAAACGTATATATACAAATATCCGCCTTTATCGGTGTTCTTCAGTCGATTGTGTCTAGCCTCGACATTATAATGAGTGCGCACATAGTTTGATCCGCGTCGGTATTCATGCGCCTCCACTCCTCTCCCTCCTACTCGCTCGCACACTCTCTCTCTCTCTCTCCCTCTCTCTCTCTCTCTCTCTCTCTCTCTCTCTCTCTCTCTCTCTCTCTCTTTCCCTCTCTCCTTCTCCCCCTCTCTCCCTCACTCTAATGCGTGTGTGCGCGCGCGCGCGCACGACGACGAGAGAGGTTTATTTTTAGACGGAATATTTTTCATCGACACACATGACGCGTGATTCATTATTATTACACATTACACCGCCTCGCGCTTGCCGCGCGCGCGGAAAAGTACGTGTCTATCTGGCGTACCGGTTTTTTTGTCTCTTTTTTTTTTTATTTTGTACGATGCATAATGTATTTTTATATTATGCACGAGAGTTATAAATTTAATAAGAAAAGGATAGACGACAGATAGCTTTGAGGGCGCGTATGTCACACGCACACGCGCACACACATATTTTAAAGAAAACTTTGAACTCTCTTATAAAAAAATGAGTTTGGTTTTTTATTTCTCTTTTGATGAAAATTATGGCCTACTATGCTGCGTGTAGTAAACACTGCTATGAATCCATATTAATTTTTTAAATTCATATTATCTACGGAATTGCAAAGTCAGTGCGCGATACTGCTAATATCAAGGCAAACATATACGCTGGTTACCGAATATGCACAAATTCTGTAGGATTCTGGAATTATGAAATCAATCAGGAAGTTATATAGGTGAATAAGTGCCGTATGATATATAAATAATAATAATATCATCCTTATACGATGGAGATGTGTTAATTGGGAGAAAAAATTTCTGATAATAATTAACGTATCATTTAAATAAATCGTCTAATTTACGAATTGTGAACATTTTAAAACTGAAATGTACTAATTTAAAAGTTTTTCAGTCCTTTACTATTTAATTTTATTGCATAGGCATTCACAGCACACATTTTTTAAACCAGGGGCGCATCGCAAGCTCTGAGATAATATTAGAGAGGGAGAGAGAGAGCGAGAGAGAGTGAAAGAGAGAGAGAGAGAACGCAGTAAAGCTTTGTCTAATAAGAGGAAAAATTCCATACCCTCCGTGTTAAATAATGGAGCAGCGTCTATATGCCATACCGCGGTTAGGAGGAAAGAGGAAGAAGAAGAATAAGAAGAAGAATAAGAAAAGAGAAGAGAAAAACAACAATATTCACATTCCATCTATACGATTGCATATATACGTATAATAGACAATTGCACGTCCATGATGGGGCGTTTCGTATGCCCGAGCGCCTGTACAAAGGAGGTTAACCGCGCGCGTTGATCTATAGATCACGGCGCCGGCTATGAATCTATATATATATATATATATATATATATATATATATATATATATATATATATATATATATATAACTCTCGACGTACGGCTCGAGTGTCTTTAGAGCTCGCGATGCACGCGCGCGCACTTTTTCACGGAAAACGCGACACAGCACGCCGCGACTCTCGCGTTTTCGTCAAGATGTACCCTACTGCGTATTATAGGTATATACTTATAATGACACTCTTCTCATATACGACACGTGCTCATGTTTTGTATATATATATATATATATATATATATATATATATATATATATATATATATATATATATATATCTGTACGTATGTATGTAAATATGCGTTTATGTATGTACAATTATACGTCAGAGCATAACCAAGTTGTATTATACTTGTCGATTCTCTCAAGATGTATAGGGGATCGATGGGTCAAGAAAGTACACACGTTACTTATGTAACCACGCAACAGTGCATTATATCAATCAAAGAAAGTATCCGCAAGATAATACGTGTGTATTTTATATCAAGCTCGAAAATTATCAAAAAAAAAATAAATAAAAAAAGTATTTAACTACTCTTCCGATAAGTTTACTACTAAAATTAAAAAAACGGAAGTAAGAAGTTCTTTGTCTGTTTTTGTAGGCTAATTACGAAACAGAATACTTGAATTCAAAGCAAATTAATTACCATGTAGCGAAAACTACGAGAAACCCATATTTATCTCCGGAAATAGTGAAAATTTAAAGAGATCAAAACTTGAAATGGAATTTGCTGATTACATTGAAATACATCTTTCTTATTCTATCCATTTTGTCTTTAAAAAAGATTTTTTCCGAGAAAAATCTATTTAAAGACGTTCACCTTATATTAGTTAGGAGCAAAACAAGGGGAAAAAAGGCCAATTTCTATGTATATTTTAACGAACTGAATACAAATATGATACTTAAAACACCGTATTTTTTGTAATATGTTTTTTTTTTTGCGTTAATGCTATCCAAATTTGGAGGAAACATTTTTAACTAAAAATAGGTAGCGTATGAAGAAATACGATCTTTGTTGATGCTGTTGAGTTTTAAATAATTGAATTTTAAGTTTCGAAAATAGAAAGATTTTTTGCAGCAAGGCGTTTTATCTGGATTTTTACATATCATTGTCATCATAAGCATCAATATTGTGATCATATTGAATTATGTGCTCATGTATATTGAGCATACAAAAATACAATACCAATACGTTTTTTTATAACTAACTACACTCAACTACATTATTAGACGTTTTTCGATTTATTTGTCTAAATAGAAAAATTGTCGCTTTTGGAGATAAGATATATAGGATCAATATAAGATATCTTTTAATTTTTATCATATTCAACTTGATAAATCTGATGAACAATGGTTTTTACACGGGTGTTCGTCATGATCATTGAACAGGAGCTTATTTTTCGCGTAACCTATTCGTAACAAACGCGTCAAAAACACAAGCACTATTGCCTTTTCCTTGTATTGTTTTTAATTTTAGAAGTTATTGGAAAAAAGATAGTTTATCCAGATTTATCCAAGTCCTGTGCACGTTTAATGCTCTACAGTAAAGAGCGTTTCAATTTCCACGTACTCGCGCCCAGAGCGGATATTATATATATACGCGAGAGAAAAAAAAACAAGGGGGGACGAAAGCGCGCGCGCGCTTACCTGTATAAGATTAATTCAATGTGTGCCGCAGGTAAATATACGCGGGTATCTTGTACGGCGGGGGGGGGGGGGGTATCGACGTCATTTTCGGAGTCCGCGGCGTATTTAGAAGTTTATATAATAGTTCGGTATATCAGTCGAAAGAGCTTGCGTCTATACAAATATACAACGAGAACAGTTGAAGGAGTGAAGGATAAGTACTGTAGATGATATACGTGGTGGATTAAACAAAAAAGAGGCGTATATGGATTATAGCTTTCAAATTCAATGCGGCTTAATAAAAATAGTCATTCTCTATATACGTGAAATAATTCTCGTTTTATAATCTCGTTAATTAGAGGAATTTTTTTGTTTTATTTGTTTTTTTTTGTTTTTTTTTTTTAATTCATGATTCACGGCGATCAGAGAGGCGGCTATTATTCCTATTAAAACTTTTGTGACTGTATATGTGCGTGTAAAATTTTTATAATTCTTAAAAAACTACTTTTATATCACTGTACAGGCCCGATTTGTTAGCAGTTTCTTTAGCTTTTCATTCAAATATTCGAAAACGTTTCTTCAAAATAAAATTGTAGAAATATGTTTGAGTAATTTTTTTTATTCATTCACTCACTCGTTCGCTCTCCTTCTCTTTCTCTCTTTCCTCTCTGGCTCTCTCATTCTCTCTCCTTCTATATGTAAATAACTCCCAAAAAGGGGGAAAAGACAGATAGACAGAGAAATTGATAAAGAGATAAATAGATAGACCTGCATTTATTTGAATTTGAACGCGAAGAGGAATAGTCCGACTATTGAAATATATAAGAAGAGTCTAACTTACATTCTGTGCATGCTATACGATATATATATATATAGGAAACGTCCCGCGAAAGAGCATCTGTAGCACTACAATGATACCCGTCTAACCCAACTCCGCTTCGATCTACTGCGGTGTGTGTAACACATATTGCGAAAATCAATCACTTAGGTGCTAGACGAAGCTGTTTGGCGAATATTTTTTTTAACAACATCCGACAGGGGAAAGGAGGCGACATTGTAGAAAAATTGCGGACAAGAGAAATATTTGTCTGCGTATGTATTATATATATATATATATATATATATATATATATATATATATATATATATATATATATATATATATTGATGCAGCACAGATGTATACAATTTCATTCGGTCCATGCACCTTGCGCAGACTAACATTTCTCGTTTACTTTTTTTGCACGCGTCGTCTCGTAATGGTACGTATTATATATTTATATCTATAATGCATGACGCAGTATATCCGAGAGAAAGAGAAAGAGAGAGGCGGGGGTGATTAACCTGTGCTTTTTTTCTTGCAATATAATGTAAAAGACTTCTCTCTTATAACTGCTTGATGTCTAATAGAAACCAGTGGCTGCTGTCTTTCTTTTCTGCTCTCGTATTGATTTTCATTATATATATATATATATATATATATATATATATATATATATATATATATATATATATATATATATGAATCTACAGTATAGCATTGAGTAGAGATCTGTTTTGAATGCTTGAGGTATTCCCCTATACACTTGCAAGTCCAGTCTTCGATCCTAAATATTATTCTCGATGGAACAGAATTTTGTTACGTAAGATAAAATTCTCAAAAAATGTTTACATTTTTTCGAGATATTAAACTTCTTCGTCGTCAATTCACTGATTTTTGTATAGTTTTATTTCTGTCTGCCTTCCAATTGTACAAAGAGAACCTATTCTGACCTATTATCTTAAATTTACTACACTCGATTACCGCAGGTATTAGTAAAAAAAATTTCATATAAGATGTCGCATTGATTTCGTACGTACGTACGCACGCACACACGCACACATGCACGGACATACGCCAACCAGTATAGATTCGAGATACACACGTGAAAGTGTATATATGCATTTACACGGACGCCATTTGGCGCATAGCCGCGCAGGACGGTGATCAAGTCGCAAAGCAAATCCGGACGCAAGCAAAACACAATATTTGATTACTTGGGCGAAAGTTCCTTATCATTTTATATATATATATATTTCTCGAAACACGTGCGTGTAAAACAGTCTCGAACGCGTGCGAGAGAACATTATTAATTATATATGCAAGAAGCTCTTTTGCCTCTGTGTAGTTACACAAAATAATCAAAAAATATCTCCCGAAAAGAAACGTGTGATAGAGAGAGAGAAGGATGAGAAGAGACTTTCAATCTTTCGCTTTCCATTTTTTTCTATATTCTAATAATCACCGCTCTCTCTCTCTCTCTCTCTCTCTCTCTCTCTGTCTCTCTCTCTCGTGTGTGCGCACCCATCAAACTCAGAGGGAAGAGATAATCCCAAGTCGAGAATTTTGGCGAGAAGCGGATACGATTTATCGGTCAGATGAGAGGAGGGAAAAGAGAGAGAGAGAGAGAGAGAGCCAAAAGGAGGAATCTCAATGGATAAGCGAAACTTTCCCACACGATGGAATTAAGAGAAGAAGAAAAAAACTCGGACGGAAATTCCCTGGGCGTATTTTAATCCGCGCACGCTATATCGGTGTTCACTCTCGGAAACAAAATAATCCCTCTCTTTCTTTCTCGCTTTCTCGCCTGTTTTATTGTATATGTTAATCCTCCTTTTCTCTTTCTATCTGCATATAATATGTTCATTATAGACAGTAACACGTACGTGAATTCTCAACTTTCAAGAGAAAGAGAGAGAGAATAAATGCGTATAATATTCGATATAATAGAGATAAATAGATGCGTATTTATTTATAATCTTGAATACAGTATTATACAGAGAGAGAGAGAGAGAGAGAGAGAGAGAGAGAGAGAGAGAGAGAGAGACAGAGAGAGAAAGAGGGAAGTATAACAATTTATAATAAGAACTTTATTATTAGACACCTACATTGTCTATTTACGTCCCAGCAAAGATAGAATCTTTGCCACACAATGCGTAATCGTGCATTCCGCTATACTTTGTATTTATATCTATGTATAAATAAACAAGAATGAATACAATGCAATGTCTATCTATATATATCGAGGTGATCATAGTTTTATTCACACTTGTATATTGTGTGTGTGTGCGTGTGCAGGCGTGTGTGCACGCGTGTGTGCACACAAAGCGTCCACATACTCAGAGAGAGATAGAGAGAGAGAGAGAGAGAGAGAGAGAGAGAGAGAGAGAGCTTAAGCAAACATTATGCCTATTTTTATATTGTCTGTCAACAGAAAAGTTGCATAGTTTCTTTTTGTTGTAACTTTTGCTCTTGTATACTGTTTGAGAGTAGGTGAGAGAGAAAGGGATAGAGAGCGAAAATGAAAAACAATAATTTTAATTTTATTGTCAAATCGAAACTGAGAGAAAGAAAATAACAATATTGAATAAAACGGAATAAAATCTCGCGTAGACGGCGTGTCTCTCCGTAATAGATTTGGATGAAAATAACTCTTATTCTGTTTCAAGATTAACTGGCTACATGCATAGAACTAAAAAAAATAAAATAAAAATATACAGTTTTAAAATAGTTTTATTCTCTGCGGAGTATTTCGAGTCTTTTCTTTGTTCAACCGACTTTGTTTCGCAAAGACAATATATAAATTATCCTTTTCATACACCTAAATATATACCAGAACAAACGAATGAAATTAATTTCTTTGCGCGCGATCTGTGACAGTACCGAAATTAATTTAAATTTTTACAAATAATTCTGACGGAGCCCTGGGAGGGGGCGAAACTGTGTGGGGTTTCACAAATATAGAAATACGAATGTATACACTCGCATAAGTAAACAATAATAAGACTATACGCGAGTACTTTAATTGTTCTCATTAATATAAAAAGTTTGGATTAGCTTATAACGTTAATGCTCAAAAAATAAATAATAGATGTGTAAAGTTCACTCAATCTGTATGTACGTCGACTATCAATCGCTCGTTTTGTAGAAATACTCTAAAAACTGAGAGAGAGAGAGAGAGAGAGAGAGAGAGAGAGAGAGAGAGAAAGATAGAGAGCGTGAGACAGAATGATTAAGGTAAGGGTTCGGAAAAATTACTTATAATCAATCATAATACAAAATTTCTCAATTTACTTCCCTCCGCCGTCAATTTCTTCATACACACACAGTCACACACGAATCAGTAATAACAGGTAGAAACGTAAAACTGAAAAACGGTGAAAATTGGATTGCTGGAATATATAGATAATACGATATAGTAAGTTTTAAATACAATTGTTATATTCTTTAATGTTTTGAAAAAAAAGAAGAATATTATCGCCGCGAACAATGATGAAAAATATATAACTATACACATATATAATATATATATAGATATATATATATATATATATATATATATATATATATATATATATATATATCTATATATATACACTATATTACAATATATACTATATATACATATATAATATACACAGCTATTATTACTATTGTATACTTTTTTTATTTTATCATTAATTTCAATTTGTATGTCAATTTTTATTTTACTGATACTCTTTGAAATTAATTTCAAAAATTATACGAGACACATTTTGTACATGCATCGCTCAATCCTCGGTCAAGTAGTTCTTACTTGTCCGACCAAGTCTTTTTTATTGCCAAATTTTTAGTAATGAATACTTTCTTGATTACACTTATGTAAATATATGTTAATATTTTATACATGGTTTTCATACAATGAAAATATATTATGTGTATATAATATGTGCTTTTGCCCCATTCTATCGATTCAGAGACACACTCGCACGCACGCACGCACGCACGCAATACAGTATCCGAAAAGAAGACGCCATAATGCATAATTGAAAACTGCTCTATATATTATTTCATTGTACACGATTTCGACAATAATTATCGAGAGGCGAATTTTCTTACGCATTCCATATGCGAGGCACTCTCTTGTATGACGAACAGCCGCGAACAGCGCTCCTCGATCCTTGTTTTTTTTTTGTCTTATATATTAATCAAGCAAAATATTATTTGAATTCTATACCGATCCTCCTAAATATCCCGATTATATACGTATATTTAATTCATTTAATTAATACGGCACTCCCCTGTCCCTGTCGCGGAAAAACCGGTTGTTATATATAGTTGCCGCGACTGTTTACGAATTCGATATTCTATATATATATATATACCATTCATCCCAATGGAGGAGAGGCTGAATGGAATATCTCCTCGGCTTGTAATGTATAATAACGGAGGAGAGTAGCCGGACCTATCCGGCTTCTTTGGCCGCCGAAATGAGCACTTAGCCTTGCGCGCGTATATATCTATTCTACACTTAAGCTAAATAACCCCTTACCTCGCCCTCCTTCATCATTCGTCTTTTCTTCACTCGCAGTCATATTGTATATCTACATACACGGCGTTTATAAGATGAAGAGAAAAATAGATGGAACCGGTTTCGCTCATGCTTGCTTCTTGCTTGATGCTCTCTCTCTCTCTCTCTCTCTCTCTCTCTCTCTCTCTCTCTCTCTCTCTCTCTCTCTCTCTCTCTCATATCCTCTGTCAACTATAATACGAAAATCTCCTCATGTTAACCGTCGTGCACCGGAAGTGAAAATCTATCTCTCTCTCTCTCTCTCTCTCTCTCTCTGTTTGCTTCTCGTAAATAAGTAAAAAGTAGAGACTAGAGAGAGAGAGAGAGAGAGAGAGAGAGAGAGGGGGGGGGAGAGCGATTTAGGACAAGAATTATAGTATATTTATTTAGAATTCAACTCTGGTAAAATCAAAGCCTGTGCTAGACTAGATAGATGTATCTGTTTCAGCTTCTTTATACATTTATACATAAGATGTAAGCTATAGCAATCAACAGGTGTTGTTGCTGGATTTTTCTGCGATATATTTCTAACTATATATATATATATATATATATATATATATATATATATATATATATATTTATTTATTTATTTATTATGGCTAGCGCATATACAGTGCGCGCTTGCAGCGTTATAGATCATTTCGATTAATCGACAACGCGTGGTTGCTGATACGGAAGAACAGGCAACGCAGTAAGCAAGTTTAAATTGTACAAGAAAGTATATCACGATCGATTAGAGACACGAGCGATTTTTCTTTCTCTATATTATGATCTCTCCCCTTCTCTCTCTATTTCTCTCTTTCTCTTTCTTTCTATCCCTCTTTCTCTTTCTTCGTGCAAAAGAGCGTAACAAAACGACTTTCGTATAGGAAACTGTCTTCTTCCGCTTAGACAACGCATTACGAATAAGTAAGTACGTAAAGTTATCATCGAGGTTTTCATCGTTGGAATGTAACGGAATAATTACGCGCAATAATTTCATATATGTCTATGGAAGAAAGTCGGCATATTATAACTGAAAATTTGCTGTTGTGCAACTTAATGAAGTTACTTTGGCTATACGAAATAAAACATATTTATACGTATATAATCATTGAAAGAACCCTATATTACCTTATTATATACTGTTTTATATAATTACATGTATTACCCTATATTAAAATATTAAAATTACATTATATGAACATGTATGAAGGAAGTAGCGGATATGGAAAACGCAATATTTGATCCAAATTGAGCAAGGACTCGAGTAAGGTGCATCGATCATTTCCAAAATAAGTACCGTAACATCTTGAAATGTCGTGTACATTCTATTTATATTCTGCGCGTGTCCAGAGAAACTATTCGTTGCAAAGTTCTGTAATTTTAGCGTAGCTTTAAATGAAAGAAGCACATTTCAAGCGAAAAATTTTTTTTTAACAAACCAATATCTGAATATAAATAGTTTTGTTTTTTTTTTTTGTTTTGTATTTTCAATAGGAAGTTCGGCCGATTTGGTCTGAAAATTTTCACTTTCGGTGGAATTTCAAAATTATTCACAGTGCTTAAGCAGTAACATACGTGTATTTACGAGTATATCATTAGATTTTTTTACTCAAACGATTTTACGTTTAGGACAAATTCTGTGTCAAACATCCACTGGAACATACGCAGGACTTATTATACATATTGAATTTGAGAGGTAAAAAATACTAATTGTATCGAATGAATCGAATTCGTTGTCCGAAATTCGTGGCCTCTCCTTTTGAGCATCACAGAAGTGATAACCTATTTTTGTTTTATTTTTAGATCGTTAACGACAGATTTGCATTAATATCGTTATTTTCCCGTATCTTAGATTCGATCGTCTTATACATTACTTCAAAATAATTATATTTAAGCTCGATGAGAGGGCTTTGATAAATGCTCTGTGCCTCTTGGATTTGAATCACCAATACATATAATCATCCGATATATCGCTTTCAACTTTCACGATCGATATATAATCTCTCTTTTCCTTCTCTCTCTCTCTCTCTCTCTCTCTCTCTCTCTCTCTTCTCTCTCTCTCTCCCTCTCTCTCTCCCTCTCTCCCTCTTTCCCTCTCAGTCAATCGAACATACCTCTGTTGAATATTGAGAACATAAATATAATATGCGATTCTAGCGATGGAGAGGAGAACTAAACAAATGGCGACCATGGGCGTTACAAAAGTATGCGCAAGCATTGCTTAGATTCGTAAAATTTCGGAGATGTTTCAAAGCATCTTTCAAAAAACTTGCAAATTCCCAAAATATATCAAATTAGAGCATAAGAAGTATATTAACTGAGTTAAGACTGTAAAAAAAACATCCTGGAGTTCTCTTGACATTACCGAAAGGGTTACAAGAGTTTTACAAAGGTTTTACAAGGGTTTTACAAAGAACTTCAGTTTTTATAGAAATATTCATACTAATGTAAGTTTTCATTGTATACCTGAATCAGAAGCTGCTAAAATTTATTTTGTAATATTGAAATGGTGAACAATCATAAAGTGTGGAACAAAATAATAAAAAGTAAAATGGACAAGAAAACATTTATCGTTAATTATCGCTGATGTCATAGTTTTGGTTCTAAAATAAATACATATATTCCAATTATTAAGAGAAATAAATCTATTTTAAAAATTATTTTTATTTAATTTCTTTTTTTGTTGCATTATGTGTTTAATTCCAATGACAATAAATCAATTAGATTACATTTATTTAATATTTTAATATGCTATGGGATAATATAATATAGTATAACGTTTAAATATATATTTTAAGTATAAAAACTAGTTTATACCATATATACTCTGTACTATCTTAACTCTAACGATTGATATTTTTGTTTTGATGTAATGGTGCCCTCGTGATTGCGGTGGCTATTTTCTTTGCCAATAGGGCATTTTGTCCTTCCTCAATTTCGAAAACACGTGCACACACACGCGCGAGGGCACGCGTGCACAAGAAGAGAGAGAGAGAGAGAATAGACGAGAGAGGGAGGAAGGGAGAGAAAGGGAAAGAGAAAGTAAGAGTTTTCCATTATAAAGATTAATGCATTAACCTTATTAATTATTATACTTGGAAATACAACGATTTCATCCGAAGGGAGAATATATACTTGTGTGTGTGTGTGTGTGTGTCGAGAATAATCGATCAACCTTCTATGTAATTAGAATTCGAAGAGGTCCCCTTCTATGATGCGCGTCCAAACACGCGCAGTCTAACTAGAACGGTACCTGGCGCTTTCATTATTATTCTATTTGTATAATATCTATATTTTTAAAGGACTGTCCTATATATTATATTTTTCGCCTACTGTGTCTATATAAATAATTAAGCATCACTGTACATGTACGACGTTCCTCTCTCCCTTTTGCTTTTTCGTGCGCAGTCGATATATCGCGACGCGCGATACCACAGTTTGTAAACCTCGCGCACTCACGCACATCATACACCAACACTAACGCAAGAAAAGAGCTTGCGGAATACATTATCTGTTTTTCTGATTTATCAGTGCGTCGCCTAGAGATTATAACATACGCTATTTCATATATATATATATATATATATATATATATATATATATATATATATACATAGAGAGAGAGAGAGAGAGAGAGAGAGAGAGAGAGGGGGAGAAATATGTGGTTTCCGAGACAGAATATTGTTCCAACGACATAGAGTGCTTTCCTTACTACAGACATCTACAGAGATAGATAAAAAAAATTCAAACGCGTTAAAACAAATAGACTAAAACCAATATTATATATTATGTGCATGTATCTATATAATAGTGAAAAATTCCCAGTCGGAAAATTTTTTCCCCCTTCGCAAATCCGCTCTCCGTGATCATCGGCCCCCCTCTCCCCTTCGAAACTGGAATATTCCGCAGGGATCGTGAATAAGTGAATAATTAAAAATTCTATGAATATAGTCGAGCGAACGAGAAAGGGAGAGAGACGGCGTCTGTTTCGTTAATTAGATTTAATTAGCCGTTGTATTTTGGTGATAAAACTCCCCAAGAGCCGTACGGTCAAAATGACATTATATACAAATCAGACGGCGTCTCTCGATTCTCCCGATATAGGGACGGGGCCAAATAATAAATGATCGATCGCGGCCAAACTAATTTTATAATAGGGAATTATACGTGCCGGATTTTCGAATATATTAATAGCATAAATTATTCCTCATCCTTGCGCGACAATGCGCCCAGCACCTGGATCGAAATATATGTGCATGTATGTATATGTATATGTATATGTTTATGTATATATCTATATATATGTGTATGCATATATCTACGCACACACACACACATGCGCGCGCATTTACATATACAAATTGAATAAAAGTTGAGTAAAACCGCTTTTATATTGAAACTCGAATTATAATATATAGTTCAAATAAAATTGACGTTGTATACACTAGTAAGTGATTATACATAGCATGTATGAAAAAAAAGAATAAATAAAAAATGTAAAACAAATATAAATATATAGAAAACGAAAAAGTACGTTAATTATTAACGCAACATGCCGTGGCAATTCTTCTGATGCGACCATCGGTCTCTAAATCAAGTAATTGAGAAATTGCGAATCTTCGCGTTAGGAAAGAAATTTTGAAAATATAATAAGGCGGAAAGGGGGGATATATTTTAAACATACTACTAGCCGAATGCTCATTATCGTGCATCAGCATTGGAAAAAGTTTTTAATACATAACACATCGAGGAAAAGCAATATTGATAATGAAAATGCACGAAATGTAAGAGATTCCGAAGACCTCGGGGAGAGATCGTGTGGCAACGTCGCATTGCACTCGCGTCCGCGTGCGCACGAGCCGCCGTGGCCGTCGTGAAATTTTACGATGGGAGATCAAGACGATGTTTGCATATATATATATATATACATACATACATACATACATACATACATACATACATACATACATACATACATACATACATACATACATACATACATACATACATATTAATAATGAAAACCAACCAATCGTTCGGAGGGAGCGGAGAAGACGAGGCGAAAAAAGAATGTAGCCCCGAAATTTCGAATGCGCCCCCCAATTCAATAGTATATCACCAGCTAACGAGACACGAGACCTTCCTTTAGCAAGTGTTCCCGTCAATTTTGACATTATTATTGTCATTTTTTTTTAACTTAATATTTCAGAACAACAGAACAAATATAAAAATATTTCCCTGCTAACTACCGGTACAGTCGTTTCTTTCTAAACTTACACCTCAATTTATTCTTCCATCGTCGATCAATTTCTTACAACGCGAACATAGACTTGTCACGCAATTCATAGATAATAATAAACTAGGTGTACACACGCGCGCGCGTACACGCACACGTATATGCACACGTATATGTATACGTATAAGAAAAAGAAATATCGCATCCCGCTTAATCATTCTCCCCGGCCTACAGCGACCATCATCAGGTCATTATCGTCGTCGTTAATATTATCTCTTTTATCCCCCCTTCCCCTCACTCGTCGCCCCACCCATTCCACGCGCGTTATGCAACGCGAGAATTAAAAACGTCGCGCGCACGCGTGTCATCGTCGTCGGCGCGCCCGAACAATGCGACATAATATATAATACATTGTGTGCCGCGGTGATTACCTAAGCGCGTTAGAGAGCTCGACATACACGTGTATATTACGCAACGGGCGTATCGTAAGGTAAATTACCCGAACGCGAAAGGAGGCAAGAGCGCAGCAGGAGCGGGGCAGGCCCATTTCGGCAGCGTCGAGCGCCTTCGTACACGGGAGCGGGGCCGTAGCAATTGGAAGCGGATAATAGCCCACCTGCAAATATTGAATCTCGTTCGCGTACGCCGCGCACTCGTGCCTAACGCAAGTGCATGTCGCAGGGAGGTAGCGGTGTTCGCGGCGTAAAGAAAATTCAGGACACACGATTCGTTTCACACCTAGACCGTTTGTTACATGATAAAAATAAGTTCGGAACAACTTCGGAACAACTTCGGTTCAGTTAAGAGGCCTTATTTATGTACATTCGTAAAAATGACAAATTTTTTGTTCTTACGCTACGAAGTAACGTGATTATTTCGTAATATTAAATCATACGACTTTTTTCTCCCAAGGTTCGAGTGCAAAAATTTGTTGTTAAAAAGTATAAACATCTACTTATATATATATATATATATATATATATATATATATATATATATATATATATACATTTATCTAAAAATATTGAAATAGTCCAAAAGATTCCCTGTTTGTTCCGACTGGGCGATGTATTTACACCGCTGCGAGCCTTTAAGAGTTCTTACTTCTCATCGATCGAAGTTAAACCCGCTGTTAATAGCAGCAAAAATTGATCCCGTCTATTTATAAGCGTTAAAATTGAATAGTTACTCGTACAAGTGTGAGGAATAATAATATTTTTTTCTCGTAATTGCTTTGTTTAAAACTAATTTATACGTGTAAATTATATGAAATGAAAATATACTTTAAACAAATCAATGAAAATAATTATCTTACTCTTATTTATTTAAATAAATAATAATTTTGAGTGTATATATATATATATATATATATATATATATGTGTGTATATTGTAAACAAAATCCATTTTATGTAATCTAATCATTCGTGCTTCAAGTTTTGTATTGAATATTCTATTTTTAGGTATACATATTTGTTGTAATTAACCCATTTGCTCGCTTTCGTTATATATACGTATGTAAAACCAAATGCTAAAAAATGGGAGGCAGAAAAATGAAGTGCTCGAAGAGAATAATTTCAATAATGTTTGAATTAACGAATAAGGTATATATATATATATGTATGTACACCTTTTTCGTAACGGATCGTTCTAAGCTCTGATGCATTCACAATATACCGAAGCTCCGACTGATTCATATTATCAAACTAATTTTCATATTTTAATATTTTCTCTTACAGAAGAGTAATTTTAAATTTCTCTGGTGTATTAACTACTATTTGAAAATAACGCGTAGAAAGCTAGCGCAGATGGTATATTTCACGAATAAGATCAAAACTTGAATATATATATATATATATATATATATATATATATATATATATATATATATATATAAATTCCCAAAGCGCTACAATTGCTGATATTAGTAATCTATTATGCGGTCGTCATTTCAACCGCCTCTCCAGCTACAAAGTACAATGCACATTATTCCGTCGATTTCTCAAAGTGCCCGCGTGCACTTCTGTCTGCTTTATGCGCGTATCGTGTATTATGTGTTTACAGCCGAGACGCGCTCCACCCATCGCCGATCAGCCAAGTGAAATGGCCTGTACAAAAAACACAATGGTTACAGCATACACGTACATTTATATATATATATATATATATATATATATATATATATATATATATATATATCATAGGACATCGCACCCGCGCGGCAGGCATTGTAATGACGATGACGATGACGATAAATCGAAAACGCGCGTCCACGCGACGAGAGGAATGCTCTCCCTTTTCTCTTTTCCGCAGCCGCGCGTGCGGGCACGCGAATATTACGCAGCAGAAGAGCAGAAGTATATGGCACGCCTATCACACGTATTATTATTTTCCAGTTTATATTATAATATACCCGATAATCGAATCCTTTGCATTTCTACACACACACACACACATATATATATTATATAGTTAGAAAGGTAATATATGATATGATATGGACCATCATCATCATCTTCATCAGCAGTGGTAGCAGCAGCAACAGCTGTCAATTTTTTAACTTAACTTAAAAGATAATATCCGAGCAATCTTCAAATTTTTTTTTTTAAGTACGCATATATAATAGATAATGTGTTTGAACAATGCTTTAGATTCAGTGTATACATAAGCAAATATATAACAATGACGCACTCTGTACGGATAGACATTCCAGCGCAGGGAATGTCGTGGCGGGCTTTTTGGGTTCGAATCGAATTGTACAGGGCGAACGCAGCGAGCTGCGGAACGCCTGTAAGTTTATATTTATATGAAACAGGTGTCCGAGGGAGGGGGGGGGGGCGAGGGAAGAAATCGAGAAAGTCGTGGTGGCGACGCGATCGCTACTACTATATATATATACAACTGTATCTATATACTATAGATATACAGAAATATAGATATACGCATCGAGTAAACCATGAGTAAGCCGTTCGTTCCAAAAGTATGCGCGTGTGTTGTGCCCCGGCGTGTACGTGCACTGCTTTCGGGCTGCGGAGTAATATACAGCCGTCAGACACTGTACCAATTTATTATTTAACCACCCCCCCCCCTAGATTTAAATGACCAAATCTCGCGCGATAAACATTCCATAAAGGGGCGGAGCATGATTAATTTGGTTTCTAATAAAATGACATTGTTATATAAAAGTATGAGAGACTAGAGAAACAACGATGTTTTTTATAAACTACATATTTTTATGCTTTGCTATAAATATGATATACAATTAATATTATAATGCATTATTAATGCGATTTCCATTCGAAAGTTTCGGAGCTGTTTCGCGAGACATAGATATAAAGTGTATGAATACACGCCGCATTTATACAGTCTCGTTCGTCTTGTATGTATGTATATATATATATATATATATATATATATATATATATATATATATATATAGTATATATATATATATATATATATTACAGAGGGGGAGACACATGAACGGAAAAATACCGCGGGATCGATCATCGGCATTCTTCAATTTCGTTCTATCTGTGTGACGGTGTGTGCGTGTGCGCGCGCGTGTGCTCTGTGTGAATGCGTGAGAGTGTATGCGTGTAAAGGCTTGACTGTGAGTACACAGTTACACGTACCTGATGCTCGGTGTAGTAAAAAAATCTTCAAGTGTTGCTTCTGATACAGTCTCCCCCTCTTTCTCGCTTTTGGTCTCGGCACCACGGGGAGATAGAGAGATAAAGAGAAATAAGGGGCAAGAGGGATATTATATACGCGCGAATTTTCTAGATCGTGCGTATATATACGTGGTATCGTGTGCGAAGCAACTTTTTTCTCTCCTCTTTGCTCTCTCTCTCTCTCTCTCTCTCTCGCACTCACTCGGCGATGGCGATCAGCGTGGAATTCCAACGCAGGTCAACAGCTGCGAAAATCATCTTCGTTGCACGCTGCACCGGTGGCCGTTGTAGCCGCAATCATTGGTGACCGTGGGGGAGGGGTGGCGGGGTGGGGGATCGATGCGAAATTCCGCATTCATCAACAGTAAAATTATAACACGAAACACGCTGCTGCACGCGCGCACTCAAAATAAGGAGAACCAACAATGTATAGATATCTGTATACAGATATATACAATATACGCATGTAGATATATATATCACGAGGAGTGTATATCCGCATTTATCAGCGCATCGCACACAGCGCCCGTTGCAGTGGAACCAACTGTCAGACGAAATCACTTGTTAGATCCAGTATAGTATAGTTGCTCTCGCGCACGTATGTTATCATCATCATCGTTATTAGCACCATAAACCGCATTAAACATTATTAGTTTAATTATTCATTCGTTTATTTATTAATTTACGCGTAAAATAATCTCTATGAATGAGCGATAATTTTTGCGCACCCAGTATATATTAAAGCGCGATGAATTACACTGTACACGAGCGGAGCGACTGGAGGGGGCAGGGCGACAAGTCTCGCCGTCTCCGCCCTTGTTTATGTATATATACGCGTTTAATATTTACTTTCTCCAGCTCCTATATAATGCACACCAACACGTACGATCAGTATATACACGTATCACAGCGCGTGTAAATACACGTACGTGCCCGCATGCATACGTAGAAAAGCGAGCCGTTATACACACCGAGGAGCCGCGGACGAACGCGCGAGCGCACGGGGCGCGAGAAAAACGACAACGCGACGATGACGACGGTACCAGCGTGAACCGAGAACTGTTGACGACGGGGGAGTCGGCGCGCGGGGACGGGTCACGGGCCGCGGCGACGGGAACGCGAGCTTACGAGCGCGCCGCCTTATTCTCGCTCCGCTCGTTCTCTCGCTCTCGCTCTCTCTCTCCCTCCCTCTCTCTCTTTCTCTCTCTCTGGCTCCCGCTCGCACGCATGCGTCTCTCGTGTATATTATACAAAGTGCGCGCGAGAGCGCGAACGGATATATATATATATATATATATATATATATATAGACCTGTGCCTATCAGTGTCCGTGGGTGCGCGCGGCGAGTGCCCCCATGCGTCGGAGTCGCGAACGAGTCGCGCGCGCAGCGACGGCGACGTAAACGCGCGCCGCGTTCTCCTCGCATCAGCCTAGCTGCGCGCGCGCAAGTCGCGTTCTATTTTTAGACCCGTGTATATAAAAGAGAGGGGGCTGCGGAGAGGGGCAGGGTGTATACAATCTGCGCGAGTGGGAGTGGGCGCGCGGGAGAGCTGTTGCTTGTGTGCGATGTCCATGCTATGTTGGCATTTATTATAGATATGTGTGTACGCACGCGCTAAAGCCAAACGCGGCGCGGGGGCAGCATATCAGCATATAGGGAACCTTTTTTTTTCTTACATTAATGTCCATCGCACCTTGGAACGAGCGCGAGATTGTGAGACACAGTAATAAACAAACTGTCGCATGATTTTTATGTTATATATATAATTATGTTTCTTCTTGTTTTCACATTATACTCGCAATATTCTAAAGAAAAAAAAATCCTCCGCTTTCAAGTTTCGCGAGCTCTCCGACATTTATATAAAAATTATGTCGCGTATTATCAAAAGTCATTGCGACAGATCCCTTTTTTTATCGTTCCCACCGAGTGCAATCCGATAAGGAACATCGCAGGGAGCGTCGAGTTCTTTCAGTCGAGCGCGGATAACTGAATGCTGACGTCAAGTGGAGGACAAATAATTCTAAATTTGGCTAGACGTATCTTATTATGTATATTAACGTCGTTACTTGTACCATAAAATAATATATAGATATAAATGTAAAATCGTCATAATTCCATTAGGTGTCTAAATAAACCTAAGTGTTTTTTTTCAAAACTACGTTTAATTACGTAATGTCAACGACTAGTTCAAGAAGCGCTGCCTAACTCATTTGACCATATCACGTTTAAATATTATATGCGAATGTGGTTCATTATGTATGTATACGTAAGAAGCGATAACTAGCGTGCTACTGTGATTCAGAAAAAATATCGAGCACGAGCACAATACCTTTCCAAAGGATATGTAAAAATGAGGCTTAAAATGATTATTATCTGTATGTGCGTAAATAATTATGAAAATTCGAGTATATTATTCAGCCGTTTTGAAATTGAATTGAAATTTGTAATGCCGTTGCGATGATCACTTTTTCACGTCCAAAAATTCTGTGTACTTTTTAAATTAAAATGAGTTTGGAACGACACACACACACACGCGCGCAGCGCGCGCGCGCCTCTATATATTTCTCTGATTATTTCCTTAGGAATCATAAGTTTATTTTATACTGTCCAATATTATATGTATACGTATATAATGTTTCATGCATGTTTTAATGCGAGGTTCCATGGAGCCTATACCATATATAACATAATAAAATTGGCAGTAGAATATACGTAACTACAAAATCGTCATATTTTTTTTATGAAAGTCCAAATTATAATCCAACAAGTGTAAACCATGGAAAACCAAATTTCAATAAGAACGGATATATATATATATATATATATATATATATATATATATATATATATATATATATAGAGTCACTTAGAATACGAATACCTCGAGTGCTGATAGGCAAAACCACGAATAACCATTGCTAAAAAAATAAGAGAAAAAATATAAGTGCTGTATAGCTTCACCCTCCCTCCTTGTGTCGCAACGCGTATCGTTAATTGGAACTTATGGTTATATATTATTACGTCGCATGGAGCGACTTTTCCCGCTCCGCATTATCCAGACCCTTATTGCGCGACGGGCGATACGAAAATAGTTCGACCTCCCCCTAGCCTGCCCCCCCCCCGAATGCGTATAAGTTATATAGCAGCCTTGATTACGTATATAGTCATTGATTAACTATTGAGTAATCCAAAAAGCCGTACAGTATCGATCCCTTACATATATATGAATAAGCTCATGCTTTATTCATATATATATAACGCAGAGGAAGAAGTTGAATTAGAGCTGACTTTAATAACTTCCCTTGAAATTCTTTGGCGTTTTCATTTTTATTCTCTTTATTTTCTCTTATTTTTCTTAATAGTTTTTTCTTTAGAACAGAAAATTTTGAATTTTTGTTCGTATCGATATCTTACATACGTGAACAACTTCGATATTTAAAATTTGAATTCCAACCCTACACCACTGGTGTCTGGTTTAGTATATTTTAATCTAATGTATAAATATAGAAATATAAAAATATATATAAACAAGATTTCTTTATCGTAATCTTTCACATTCTATATACATTTTACGCGTTATCGCAATGCATATAGAGCAAAGATTTCTCAAACGCATGTATATAGTTTTTTCTTAAATTTTTTTTTTATGAATTATACTAGAATTAAATTTTCGTAAGAATAATGAAAATTCAGTATATGGTCTACTCGTTAATTAAATTGATATTCCAGAAAGGTTTTATTTTTATCTGGTAATATATCACTATAGATTGTATTAGATTTGCAATACATATACATATACTCTTATGAAAACATCTTTGTGTATGTTTATCAAAAATTTTATTAGGAACAAATTCTAAAGCTAAAATCACCCGACAAACACTAGTGACAGTTGTTGCATTTATTAACAGCATCTGCAACGTGTTGTACTATTTCTGCATAATATTGTGTATGCGTGCGCGCGCGAGCGGTGTGAATTGATGCGTACGTCAGCCTACAAATATATAAAAATCTGAACACAGGAGCAAACAAAAAATTAAATAACCGACAAATATATTTGAATTTGAAAGACTTGAAATTTGAAAGAATAGAATTGAAAAACTAAATGACTTTCAACAATATTTAAAACAGATTAAGTAAATTTTGTACAATAACAATGAACAATTGAGGTATACGATGGCTCAATCGCTAGAGCGAAGGACTAGTAACTTGGTGATCTGAGTTCAAATTCCAGTCTCGGTCGATTGACAGAAGCACCGCTGTAATAATTTACATATGCTTTGTTTATAAAAATAAATCGTAGACCTTCGTCGCTGATAAGTACCGGTATTTGGAAGCATCAATAGAGCGACGTTAATTAATATAAAAAGAAAACCATGAACAATAAATTACCAAAGGACACATTTTCGGAAAATGGAAAGTATTGGCGAAAAGGAAAAAAACTGTGTAATGTATATAGGAAATAAAGAATCACCACTACAGTTCCGCGCACGCACGTATACGCCGACTGTTATAGACGAGGGAAAATCAACGAAATCGAAGAATAGAGCCGCGAGGGCGAGTCGGTTGGTGCGCGGGAGCGAAACACATCAACAACAGCTGTGCAATTATTACACTATCTATATACCCCATCTCCCTTAGTCTTCGTGCATTCGCACGTAACAGTAACTTTAACTCTCTCTCTCTCTCTCTCTCTCTCTCTCTCTCTCTCTCTCTCTCTCTCTCTCTCTCTCTCTCTCTCTCTCTCTGGCAACGTCGTCTAGAAACTCGCCCGCCAACATCTGACGTAATATGTATAAGCCGAGCATCGAATACGACGTCGATGACCGCTGCATTTATATATACATATTTATCGTATAGGTGCACATCAACTTTGCATCAGATTCGCGATTCTAATAAATTACCCTACGCACGGGTACGACTACAAAAAATGTATACACAGAACACTAGACGAGAGCTGAGTGTTGTCGTTGTCATATACGTATTATGTAGCTACCTATACGACTGTCCTAGAGAATAATATATAATGTTAGAGTGAAAACGGTAAAAAAAATTATTGAAATCGAGAATTGATTCGTAAATTCGTAAAAAAAATTGATTCGTAAATCGAGTTAAAGCTTCTAAAGATATTCTTTCTTAGATATTATACTTATAAGTTTAAAAATTATCTAAAACCAGCAGTGTGATTTGAAAACGAAGTCCTCATAAATCCAATTAACCGTCGCATAGAATTACACGATAATTCGAAGAATTAACCCAGATATTTTTAGAGGAAAATTTTACTGTCCTATGCACGGCGAATGTTTGTGAGTGTAAGTTTATCGATTGTAAATACAATTAATCGTCTAAATCTTAAAAATATAATTTCTATAAAAGGTCAGTTTGAAATTTAGTCTTTAATCTCGTAAGAAGAGGCGAGGACATGTAAGTGAAAACTTGCTTTCAAACGTTAGGTCTTCATTCCAAAATGAACTCTGGATAGTTCTTTTTTCAAAATATTTCTTATAAAAATCTTATAAGCTTATAGCGAGCGAATTTCGATTGATAGTAACTAATAGAGATGTTACTCTTTTTTCAAATGTGGTACCAAAAGTATTGGTTTTTAGAGAAGGCAATCACTCTAGGTATGTAGTATATGTAGCTTAATGAGAAAAAAGTTTAGTATTTATAAGTGAGGCAGTATGATATCTTTTGTAAGGAAAAGTTGATTATTATTACAGAAGAATTTAAAACTATACTCTGGTCTAAAATACAGGCCTCCAGGGACCCTGTTTGAGTCTCTACGTGTACTACAGAAAGCTGCAGGAAGCTTACAATGAAATTAACCGTCCTTTAATTGAAATACTCTACCAACACACTAGACAAAGAAGAATGCATGAACGAGGCCTATTCAAAGTACCAAATTCTACACGAACTGCTCTCTTTCAACCTTCCTATTGACCGCAACCATTGTATAGAAATTTAGAAGAAGCCGGAGCCTTTGATCACAGTTAGTGAAAAAGACTGTTAGTCTCTACTCACTCCGCGCCCACAGCCTCAAATCTAAAGTAAAGAGTAAGAATCCTGTAGTCCTTTAGTCTCGATGCTTTCAAAAGTTTATGTACATCAACAACTATTATCGCGCGGCCTTAGGTTTCTGCATTCTTAGGTTTCCGCAATAATGCAATGCACTCCTATCTATGGACCAAGGACAATAAAATCTTCTGCACTCATTTCGAAGGAACCACATAGCGTGGACGCTACAACTCCGTAAAAGTGTACTGATAGTCCAGCGAAGTTCTGCGTAAAATCAGCAGATCACTGCTTCTCCATAGTAAGACTAAGCATTTACATTTACACTCGATTTCAATTTTAAATCCAAACGAAACGCGATTCATACACCTAACTTAACATACCTCCATCTCGACATACTCGACATCTTTGTCACAAAAAGAAGTACATACCGTTCCTCCTAAAAATGATGTACATCGTAAACGTTGCAGAATCGATCAAATTTCTCAGCTTTTTCTTTACCAGTCTATATGAACAGACTCTGTAGTTTAAATGTATATATCATCCTCAAAATCGAATACTCGATACATTAATGTTATAAAGGAAAAAAATAATCTCAGAATATACTGAACGAACACCTAAACTCCTCTCTAATCACTCAGATTTCTATGCGATGTGAAATATGTGTGAAAAGCAATTCAATCACTTCGAAATAGCAAAATCTTCGTTCCTCATCTCTGACCGAAGGGGAAACGATTCATTTTGACCGATGAAATGGCCAACATCCTGACAAGCTGATCAAAACAACAATGCTCCTTCCTTCCATTTCTAGCAAGCTGTTACTCTTCTTGCACTTGTTTATAAATCCAGCAGTCCTGCTTGTGATGTTACCTGACAACGATGTCCTATACACCCCTACTAAGAAATGAAAAAAGAAACTCAACTCGATCCTTATCCGTAAATACAGAGACGAATTAGCGTTTGCTCATTGGCCGATGAACATTTTGCAACTAAGAAAATATTTGCAACATTCCAAAAACCATACAACATTCGTATACGACTGAGTCTGATGATAATCGTCCTCGTACTGTGAACAATCATATTTGGGATATTCTGACTAATTAAAAAATATTACTGTTATTCTCAGTAAATATTAATGTCTGAATTTTCAGTACAAAATACTTTGATACTCAAAGAAATTGTAAAAATTCATTTTAATGTTAGAAATTATGAATTGAAAACATTAATGATTTAAATTAGAATTAATTATAAAACCTTATTCATTATATAACACGCCGAAACCAGATCGGCTGAATATCCAGGATGTATAATATGAAATATTCGAAACCGAGTAGTTACACAACTGCTCCTTTGCACTGCCCGAAACAGTTTCGATTTCAATTGGCACACATATATAGATGCTCAAACTGACTGTATAAACTCCGATCGCGAGTTCAATACTCCACCGTGTTTTCATTGTCAATTCAGTTATTCACGAACGACAAATAATAATAATCCTTGCAATATTGCGCACGAGCGAGCGCATTGTATGCAGAGTCCAGCTCGTTATAATAGAAAATTTCGCGGAGCCGAATTGCGCAATCTCAGGGCGGTTTGAATTGCCAGAGTAATATAGATGCTCTGTAAAACACGGATGCTATAAGTAAATAAGGCTTATAACTTATGTGGCCGCGTCGGCACGGGCGCCGTCAATGTTATAAGCTCCGTATGGGCTGTTAAAAAAGTAATCATTTGTTATTTTATAAGTACTTGAGAGTTGTCGGTATAGGTACGATGTATTATTTGATATATACTAAAGGCCGTGGAAGTTTCTTTTTAAAACTTAAAATCAATATTCGTATTATTATTTTAATATACTTTATTCATCCATTGAGCAGCTATAAGTGGAAGGGTTTACGAGGCCAAATGAAGTACAACGTTGTTTTTAATTGGAAAAGGGTTATTATAAAAGCCTAATCTGTATTATTATATAACAAGACATGGCAATGTAATTCTTTTCATAAGTTTGATAAAAGTGCTCTTCAAATACGTATATGAGATTTGTTTTATTGATTTTGAATTGTTCTTTCCTGCGAAATTATCGAAAATTTTTATGATCCGATATAGGATATAGTTACTTGAAAAAAGTAATGTGGATGATGTACCATTTCGATTTAATATATAACAGAAGCTATATCACCGGAACCGACATTGTCTTTTTTTAAGGCAAAAATAAAGAAAATAATAATTGTTTAAATTAAAAAGTTTGCAAAAATTACATTTTTAAATGATTTTCTTTAACTATAAAGATATATTAGAAATAAAAAGTTTTTATAAGGATCGATGCAGTAATTTCTAACAAATCAACTATTCGTACCCCCTAGAAAAATGCGTTTGAATTTTCGGATGTATTGAGAAGATGCTCACAGATGGTCCGTGAAAATTCAAATAGATGCCAGAGTGTTTTGAAGTGTTTTCTTGACGCTATAAAGCTATTTCCATAATGGCTTAATTACGATAAAAATAAATTTAAGTATGATAAAAATAATAATGATAATTAAGTTGGTAGTTTTTTTCATCATCAAAACACGGCTAGGAAAATACATGTTTGGAATTGTGTTATTAAATTTTTTATATTTTTCATAAGAAATAAAAAAATATTTTAATTAATTTTGCTATCCTTGACAAAGCATGTCAAAATATATCATTTTGACAGTATCAACCATTTTGTTATTATTTACTACCCTTGAACACGTCATTATTTTTAAAAGATTCTTTTATGTACTAATCAATTTCTCTCCATTTAAAAACAAATAAGTAAAATCTGGAGTGAAATTGAATGCAAGATCTATCATGAAAGGCTGGACAAAAAATTCTTTTAAATAATAAAATTGACCTAGTTCTTTTTTTTCAACAAATCAAATGTATGCCCCATCTCTTATGCAAATGAAAATAGATTCATTGATAGATATTTTAACAAATTAAAATTGTATATATTCACACATATTGCGGAGAATATGTTTTATAAAAATATTACATAATCGTATTTCATATATGATTCTATAGTCAGTAAAAACGAATTAATAATTGTTATCTTTAAATTTAAAGATCTCAGAAATAATGTTTAGCGTTTAATCTTAAAAAAAATGTTTAAGATAAGAACTGATTCACTTCATCAGAGCTAAGTTATAAAAACCTTGTCGCTGAGCATAGAGGTTATTTTCAAGGTCATTTACAGGTAAACGTTAAAAAATGGATAAAAAGTGAGATTTCTATGGCCTAAAAAAATGGCGGATCCTACATGCGAAGAGTTTGTTTGGCCCGTTTTTGAACCCGGTGTCATAAAATTATAGGGGGTTCTATTTAAAATCAGAAGATGGACCTTTAAATGACCTTCAGAAATGGCTTCCATTACGAAATCAAGGACATCAGTGAATGTTTTTAAAAAAAAAACCCTAGAAATATGAATGATTTTTGCAAATAAATTTAGTTCTCAAACATTATTCGGCGGTATATGATTACTTTTTAACACTATTTATATCAAATGGTGTTAGATAAAAAGTACAATTTAATAATTCCAAGATTAATTAACCATAAATATTGTTTAAATTAAATAATAAAAGTATAAATGCGCGAGGCAATGACTCCGAGAAAACGATTCGTTTAAATGATTTAATCTAGCTCATGTGCAATGTATTACATAAGTATTATGATAATGTAAATCATTCTTCATCTTAAAGAAATAATTGTATATTATAAAAAAAAAACAAACAATTTCTTAAATGTTAACATTTTCTTGAAAGTTTTATCAGTTTTTATCAAAATTTTTATCAAAATTATTTTAATATTATAAATTATATATGCAAAAGTCAAATGACCGTTGGCTCTTTATAAAATTCAATTAAATCGTCCTCGTTTTACAACAATACAAAGTTCTTATAACAAAATTTGTTTCAATGTATATTTAAAAGAAATTTTTATTTCTTCCTTTTGTCTTATTTTTTATTTGAGTAAATTAAAAAAGAAATTGAACAGTTCTGTTATTGTGAGGTTCCGAGTTTCTAAGGAATTTATAGAGTACACGCGCTACCGGTGTATACATTGGCATTAACAACTCTCATTAAAACTAAGTCGGCTATAAGGTGGAAAAAGCCTTGCGTGCCTGCCGCGCAGTGGTCGCACGCGCGAGGGGGGAGGCAAGTAGCCGCGTTCAATAAAGCGTGTAAATCTAAAAATATTTAATGAATCGCTGTTGTTCGATTCCTTTCGTATCAACTGCATAGGTAAAACGTACGTTTACACTATTATTATTAACGTACTATTGCGGCTTTGTTTTAATTTAAAAATAAAAAAAAAACCGAAAGAATACTTTTAAATGCTATATTTGCCCGTCTAAAATGTCTAAACTTAATGGCACTATTTTGCGCTTTTTGTTTTTCAATAAAAAGTGTATGTTTCATATTTGGCTCAATTGTGTTTCCTAAAAAAGAAAATGATATTTTTTAAGTCATGACAAAATGCGCAGCCATTTGTTTTGAAAAAATTTCTGTCTTTCTGTAAAATACAACAATTGTGTAAACTTTTATGGTCGACTTTATATGTTATTTCATTTTCGACTCCTCAGAACACGTTTAATTTAGTCTAATTAGTATAATAAACCGAATTATCGCGTATTTATAAGTAACGGCGTTATTATTAGACTGTTTAGTGACGTAAGGCAATAATTTCTACAATACATGTTCGTAACAGCTTATTTTTAATGCATAATATACATTGCATTTTATTCAATAATCTTTGTACATTTATTTTGCATATAAATACTCAGCATATTTAGTAAGATGAAATATCAAGGTTGACTTTGGCCTGAGTTCAATATTAGCAAGAGATGTATCCAAGACGGATTAATTGTGGAATCATAATAAAATAATACATACAAAATAGAGCTTGCGTTAAAGTATATATAATAGAGACTACACGTCACTAACAGAGGATGATGAAATTTTTTATACAAATTTTGAAATAAACTCAATTACTAGAAATTTTCTTACGAAACAACGTTTAAGTAAAAACTTACCCGTACAGAAGTAATCTTGAAGCAACCTTAAGTTAACCTTGAAATACCCTTGAAAACTGTATGTGGAACTAAAATTCAATTAAAAATATATAAATTGCGACTTCGAGAGGCGGCATATAACTAATGCCTTATCGGCGGCACGATAACAGTTCAACATCTTAAATGATCATCTAATTTAATGAAAAAAAACGAATATTTTTAACAGCTTAGAATAAATGAAACTAACAAACAAATTAGAATATTTTAAATTATTTTTAGCCTATAATAGAAGCATGTAATTATATGCAGATAGAAAATAAACGATATTCCGAAGTATTCTAGAGAAACTTGTCAAACGGCAATTCAATAACTAATTCTAAGCCAAATTGTTTTTCGAAAATTAATATATATTATCGTACTCAATATCAACGATGAATCATTAACAATATATTCATTTCTTAAAAATATACTAATTATTTATTATTAAAAAAATCGACTTTTATGCTCAATTGCTTCTTAAAAAATTATATCTACATTACATAATTCACCTAACTAAATTACCCGCTGATTCATACAGTAATAAATCAATTAACACTGTTAGAGCTCTATTTGCAAATTCCTTATAAATTATTAATGTTACTATATGATCATTGATATTCTAGATGCTTACGAAATAAAGTTTAGTTGCTTATTTTTATTTTTATCAAAATCTTTTTCATAATCTAGATAAGAGATTTTAAAATTTTTTCCAAACACCTGTCAGAGCTAACAAAATATTTTTTTTAATTTTTTACTGCTCGATTAAACAGAAAAAGGTGTGCGTTTAGTGGAATCAGCAGAGAGATTAGACAAAATATTCCTAGTATACATTGTATTATTGTTAATATTATTGTACCATAAAAATTTTGTATGTAATAAATCTCAAATTCCCAAGATTATTGTATAATTTATTGTACTTGCAAAGGACTATTTTGGAATGCCACAGTTTAAAAAGTTTATTACAAGTGGCATGTATTAAAGATTTTTATGTTTTTTATCTATACTCAAGAACGTTAATGTAATACACATTATAATAGACATGCTGATCTTATAAAACTCCTTTTAATAGATAGTTTATTTTACAAACCAATTCTTATGCAGTATATGTTACAAAAAAAATTGTGCATAATTTAAGAGACGTACATTAGGATCCGCGTATTTCGTACGGCACGTATACGCATGCTTTTATAAGAATTTTATCATTTGTTAGAAATCGGATAATGGATCATCAGTCTTTATACAGATAATATTAGAAACCGAATTTTTTATAACGATTGGAACGTGCCCGTTCTTATAAAATTTCTACAGAGTAAGATATTTATAGCAAGAAGATAAATATGAATTTAAGAAAAAACTAAAATAATTAAAAAATTAAGAATATATATACATATAGTTGTCAAATATCTAATAAAAACATATATGTGTTTGTAATTGATAATTATAAATTTAAAAGATTTCCTCCATATCTCAACATATGAGAATATTTTTTATAATGTTTCGTTTACAATAATTATCTGTTATTAATGAAAATAAAAAGATCAATGTTATCAGCAATTCTTTTACTAATTCGAAAAATTTAGTTACTAGTATATTACAAAAGTAAATATTTTACAAACAAATATTTGTGACCTCGAAAAATTTAATATAAGAAAGCTTTGAGAGATTTTTAATATTTGAGTAAATTTAAATAAATTTCTTACTCAATATATGAACACGTATACTCAAATATCAACTATTTTTATAAATATGTTTCTTTATAACTTATAATATAATTACATTCAGTCGATATATATGTAAATATTATCGAATTGGCCTGTTCTAAAATTAAAATATAAATTGAGAAAACTTATAGTTGAATGATCGTTACACAAATCCGGAGAACAAGAAGTTGTACTTGTGAAATAACTTTTTTTGTATATTCATTTTATTTATATTTATGACATTCTTCAGAAGTTAAATTTAATATTTATTACATTATTTTTTGAATATATACCTTGCCTATTGCAATGATAATTTAATAATAAAAAGGCAGTATAATTTTCTACATTTATTTTTAAGTAACAATTAGTTAAATAAGGCCTGGAAATACGATTCATTAAATATAATGAAATTTTTACGTTTAATTATTGTAAAGATTGATTAAAACTTTATACTAAAATTTAAAAAAAAACGCAGAGTTTGAAAAGAGCAACCATCAGGAAAAGAACTAAGAACTTATTAATTTCTGTATATTTATTAAATTAAATACATCTAATAAAACTTATATATAAAAATCTCATGGAAGTTTTATACTAGAAAATAAATTTTTGAGTAAATAATTTCTTAATTAAAAAAAAAGAGTATTTCCATTGTTTGCATCGAAAAGAAGTTGTTTTTAATGCCAAAAATAAATTGTTTTTATCAACAAATTAATATGATATGCGAGCATAAATCGAAATTAAAGATAATTGAGAAAATCTTAGAAAAAATCAAAAATATGTTTCTGCAAAAAAAAAACAGATAATATGATGATCTATTTTTTTAATAAAATGTAAGATTCCCGAAAACTGTTCAAAAATTTAATTTTCCCCGCGCCTTTGAATCTTGGTCTATCTCAATATTCATGAGTCACCAACACCGGATATCCAAGCAGCGAGATGCCACTGTAAAAGTGAGATGGAGAGAGAGAGAGAGAGAGAGAGAGAGAGAGGGACAGAGGGAGAGGGAGAGGGAGTGGGTGATGAAGAGGGAGAGCAGGTCGGATGCACGTGGGTTGCACTGCCTGGGTTGATGTAGACTCAGCGGAAGTTGCAGCGAGCTCCTTATCATTTAGAGCTCGGCGGCACCACTTTGTTCGTCACCTCGGGTAATTTTATCTATTCCACGAATATGTACATACTATATTATCCGCGAGCGCGATAATGAGCATTGAAGTGTGCGATTTACCGCCATCCACCTATTTTTTTGTTACGACTATTCCGTTCTCTGTCAATTTTTTTTTTACGTCCGCCTTGACAACATAGCAATGACGATTGTATTAGAACCGGGCCGATGCGTATCAAAATGGGCCATGCTTTGAATATCCGGTTCAAGCAGAATCCGCGGAAATCTAATTTAGCGACAGAATTTTATTGCCATTTGCCGTGTCCCTGAATGAAATTTAAAATTGTTATTAATTATAAAACTAATTTCTGAAAATGAGGAGTACGAAAAATGGTCTTATTTTCTAGATTAAAATTATATTTTCAAATGTATTTCTAAAACTGTTTTAATGACAACGAAATGACAAAGTTGGACGAATCATTTGTATATTTAAAAGTCGAATGGATTCGTACATACAATATATTGTTGGAATTAGAATATTTTTGAAATACGAATATTACTTACAAAGAGAGGTCATGTCCATTGGGTGACGACTTTAGTCCAAATTGTATAAGATAACTCTAAGTGAATAAATAAATTGATACACTATGTCATCTAAAGATTCTGTTAACGAAAATCCTTGCTTCTGACAGTGGTTTTGAAAAAAGAATAATATTTAAAAAATAATAAAGTTCTAATGAACCTGTGAAGGTGATAATAAAGTTTTTAAATTATTGTCGATTGAAATTTGCTCGATTTTGCACATAGTAGCACATAAATCACTGATGATTATTAATTATATTATTGTAATTGAGAAAGCTAGGTCTTTATAGTGTGCACTTTGAAGATAATCACAGTTTCCGCTATTAATCTAGAACAGGGTTAGAAAGTAATGAGTGGAAATTCTGTACATAATGCCTCTTAGTCCAAAAATGTACTTTATTTATTCTATGTCAACATTTTGACAAATATTTTTACTTGTGTTCCCCTGCATTTTTTCGTACTTGATTCCCATCTTACAAATTAACCTAACCAGAATCTTAACCTCTCCCAGCCACTCCACATTTGCCCAAGTTTCTACCTGTGGAGCGGGGAAATCTATAGCCATGTTTATATGTGAGATAAATATCGCTGAGGAAAAACCGCTCTTCAGTGGTCGGTGCATTGAAACTGCTCGAATTCGTTATCTGTGTCACATTTCGTAAGGTCGGATACCAAATTTGTCAATCTCACACCAAACAAGGGACCAGTGTGCGTGCATAGTCCGCGAGGAACCCATCCAAATAGTGGCCACGGAAAATACTGCTTAACCTTGCTGCTGATCGCCTGAGGCGCGTTCTCGTCAACCGATCGATGCGTCTGTTTTAATTTATTTTAGTATTGAATTACTTTGTGATCAGCACTGGAAATATTTTTTTTTTACCAATTACTTTTTTTTTGTACTGGTGAAAAATGTTCATTAGCTATTACTTTTATTTAGTAACCAAAAGAAATTTTAATACACATTACTTTTTATACTGGAAGAGTTTTCAGTACTCATTACTTTCTTTTTTCACGTGCAGTTGCTCGTCTGAACGGTACTACTCGTTGCAGTAGATGCGATTGACTTTGTTTTCTTTAACGCTGCACCACCAGCTAATACGTCTTACCGTTTGGAGTGCCTTTTCATTTCTAACCTGTAGAGTTCAACTCGTTTTTCAACTATGGTAATGAATCGTTGGTCAGAATTGTTTAGATCCCTATGGAATCTATCTAAAGATTACTGAGAAAAGTGTTTGTACTTTCGACCAAAATTCAACAAATGTAGCATCCCATTTGGACAGACTTTTTGCATCCTTAATTATTTGATCAATATGTGTCATCAATATATCGCATTTTTTCTGATGCTTGCAATTTTTCGATTAACTTATCCGGATCCGTATATCGCTAAACACGATACTATACACATTTCAATAACTGTTGATATATTTGTATTTTTGGTAGTTTTTCATGTGGAACATTTTCAAGAGATATGCGGCTAAATTTTCTTTCGCATATGCATTTTTTAATCGTTGATATGGATGTGGCACAGTGCTCTTAAAATGTTTGTTAATTCTGGATGAGTTTATCCATTTCAATTAATAATACGCAAAATGTCTTTGCTAAAATTCGTGCAAACAAATTCTTTGAAAGAGGAAGTTCAAACTTATCCAACAAATTTACGATATGTACACTGAAGAAGAAAAAATTTTGGTTATAGAGCACCATATAAGGATAAGGCCGAAAACTTTTCACTTTCCTCTGGAATGTAATTCTGCACAAATGTGATTGAACTATCGATCATTAGTCATTGATTAAATCTCAATTTATGTTTAAATATAATATATTTCAAAGGAACATAAAGTATGAATAATTTTTAAGAAAATTGTCTTAACGTAGAATCACGTATATTATTGAAATTTGTTCACTTTCATTCTTCATATTTAAAAGGATGAATGTGAAAGTAATGAATCCTAACATTTAAAATTTCCTTTACCTTTCAGATATAATATTTTTGTAGAACCATATAAACTTATGAATAGTATATAACTTCCATGAAAATACATTTAATAATTGGAACCATCTAGAAATTATTAAGAATATTAGTTGACTCTAAAAGTAACATTAGATTATACTGAAAAACTATATATATACAAAAGAGAATACTACAGACAAACTACAGGCTTACATCAATTAAAAAGTTAAACTTAGAAGCTTTGCTTATAGAGATGGTATACCCTTTAACATCCTTGAGAATATTACTAGCGTGTTTCCATGCCCTCTGTCTAATTATAACGATTATTCTAGTATACATATAAACATCATTAATCACAAAGCTTGTCAATTTCTTATTTCTCTTTATTATTTATTATCGCTTCAGGAATTCTTTGTCAACATCATTAAAATTCATGCTTTGAAATGTAATCGAAATCGTGTTAATTGGAGGAGGTCAGGCTCGTCAATCGAACGGGAACATTCATCAATTCTGTAATAAACTATTTTAAAGAATTTTAAAACTAATGTTAATTATATACAACGATGGTATAAAACTAGATAGTAAATTATTTTTTTTATTAATTAATGAATTATTTATTCATATTGTATTATAATAATTCATAAAAATAAATGCGAAAAAAATTATTATGTTAAATATTGATTATTTAATAATTACTTCTTAAGTATAGTATTATTGTGTTCTGAAAGAGTTTGTATGATTTTATCAATCTTAAATGGATAATGACTAACAGGGTATATTGGATCAGCTCTAAGGCCCGCATAAATAAACAGGCTCTCATGATGAGAATATAGGACTGCTATTTGTATCCTGGACGATGAAGCTGTTAAAGACAAAGAAACATCGATTATTCGTAGACCGGTGGTTCGTTCACCCAAAATTATGGTGCTAAAAAAGGAATGACTCAAGAAACAAAGTCCTGATTTGATCTCTTGAGTATAGGACACAGTTTTGCTCTTACTTCAATCGGGGTAAAATTGAGTTGACAAGTTCTGTAAACTTTAACAACCGAAGAAATAGCGTCTCTCATGTTCATAGTATTATGCAAACTGTACCTGGGTAATGGTCGTAAAATATCGTCTTAGAAGCACTTATTGGATGAACGATACTTCCACAGTAGCGAAAGTCATACTATTTTATTAGATAGGGATCTCTTGAGGCCAACACATTTCCTCGTAGTACTGATGGGAATATTAATAAGGTAGTCCATGATGGAATGAGAACCATGACATTAACAGAGGAATAATGAAAAAGGACTTATCTAAGAAACTTGGGGCTGGAGAATTTAAATTTAGGAAAATGTAAAAAGTTAGAATACTGCTGATCAGAATTTTTGATGGAACTGGAATGAAGAGATGTACATAGAGTGTACGAGAGACCAGTTGTTATATGAAACTTATGAAGGTCCGAATCGCCATCCGAATTCTGATATTTGCATACTGGAAGTCTTGATCGAACTGAGGTGATGGGATCTTTGGAGAGCCTACGGAAAAACATTTATTTTTGGACATTTATAGCATCCCAATAATTTATTCAGAAAATGAGAAGAATGACGTTACCTTCAATAGTAAAAATCTTAATTATTATAGCATTCATTGAGATTATTTTCTACAACGTTAGAAACCACTCTATGGAAAAGTATTTTGCAAAGTCTAAGGCTGCAATAGAAGTCATGGATAAATAATGCATTGTACTCGTTGCTTGCTTTGCGTAAGATTAGTAAAGTTGGGCACATCTACAACCGCGCTTCGACACACATATTTTTGCTTTCATGTATCTAAAGTTTTATTATTTAATATATAAATAAAGCTATCGAATTTATTACATTAGATCAGTGGTTTGGTCTTATTAATCACATAAAGCATCTATTCTACAAGCATAAAGCTCTTAATTGTAAAAAAATCATAATTGTAAACCATGTAAGCATCAAGCACCATCGATCGAAAGAGTAAATGTACCTGCATATGACTAAAAAACCTTGTATCCTTCGATACGTGCGTGATATAATATCATTTAAAAACATACCGGGAACTGTACATCAGATGCATACAGAATTCCTCTCCCAAATCCTTAGACTGGCTTTCACTCCAATATAAACTACACACTTCTCAATTTTCTCTGTCAAGATTTAACACTTCTGCAAGTATCAACTCCGTCTAAAATCACGAATTCACTATTGATTTGATCATCAAGAACTGAAAATAAAGTACTCCTTTATTATCTCATTCCAATAATAGACTTCCTCTTGAAATCACTGCTCTCCTAAGACAGAAAAAAAACAGCTAGGAAAAACTAGTAAAAATACAGGCTTTTCCGTCCTTACGTTCTGAATTCTGCACTCTATAGCACAGGTTAAGAAATAAGTTTATCGCAACTATTTATTTAATAGATTTATCGAAAAAGTAACACTTCGCCGGGTGGTCAAAAAGGGTTTATGAAACTGTGAAATTCCTGAGAAATTCAATCCCCTCTTTGCTTCTTTATTAAAGGAAGACAAGACCATTCAATTTGCACTCATTTTGGATTAAATCACTCCTGAAAACATTAGGACCTGCCTAGAATGTTCGGCCATATCTCCATGCAGATAAACTTACTGCACGTTAATTACGTTCTATACTATGAACCTAATACTATGTGCGGTAGAATCTTGGATCACCTGCCTCTCTTTAAGACCATCTTCATCCCCAAGAAGATGCAAGTCCAACAGCCGGAAGATTATGGACCAACTTTCCTCTTGTTATATCGTCTCCTCGGTGTTATATTGCTTTCTTCATAAGGTGCTGCCATTGAGATACTCTGCCTTGACAATCAGCAACGCGTCTTTAGAAAGGGATTAGACGACTGCAGAGAAACATCGTCCTCTTCGACGTCATCTTGAAAAGTCACTCAGCCTTTTGTATTATCAAAAAATATAAATTTAACAAAAAATGTTATTTATTCTGAACTATTATAGATTTTTTGAAGTTCATAGATATTACCTTTAAATGAACTTTTTTAATATTTTTTATAAAAATAATTTGCTATATATAAAGCAATCGGATGTGTAATTATCTACGGCGAAGCAAAGACAGGCGAATCTCTAGTAATAATAGTAATTAGAATCAAGACTATATTATGTCAATTGTTATGAAATTCTTGCACAATGAATGAAACGGAACGGCATTAAAAATGAAATATAATTACTAAAAATTGATTTTATATCTGTACTGTACATATATATTAAAACTAATAATAGTTATTATAAACGCGAGGACGTGAAATTCAACTTTCTTTTTATAAAATATTTATTATTAAAAGTTTATAAATAATTAATGAAATTACAAAATAAGAGACGATGCAGTGTCTCAAAATATATCCTCAATATATCTTTTCTTAGTTAGTGTAATAAGATTATACTAGAACGTGTAATTCCACAAATTATGAATATTTTATAACAAATTAAATCTAAAGTTCTCTAATGTTAATTTCATAGAAGTATAATCTATTATTATTACGCTGCCGACTATAGTTTAAATTGTAGTGTAAATTTAATAATACGGTACAGAATGTCATTTTAAAGATATAGCTTGTATTTTTAAATTTTTTATTATTAGAGTATTATAACCCTATCTTATAATATAATTGGTAATTTTTCACACCCTCTTCACTAACGCAAAATATTTAAATATTCATTTCCAAGCTCATTACCTCGTCTATTAATTATCTAATATATATTGTATTTATCTATAATTGGCTGTTGATACAATATGTAAAGCCATATTATTAATTTCCTTGTGTCCATTATTATATCCTTACCTCTTACGCACATATTATAAAGCCGACACACTGTAATCATACTATATAAATCAAATAACCCAAACTCATGGTTTTCGAGTTGAAAGTCTGTTAGGTAGGAAAATTGTGAATTCTTTCTTGAGTTGTTAATGCGAGCAGAACAGAAAACTGTTCTAAGCGATAAAATATCGATTGAAATAAAGTTATGTATTATGTATCTATAAAGAATCAAGGTAGACACTTATAATTTATTATGTTTTATCCTCTGCTCAAGTTATATATAATACAGATAAAAAGGAAATTATATATATATATATATATATATATATATATATATATATATATGTATGTATATATAATATTTATGTCGTCTTCTTTTATATATTGATTATTATGGTCTGCATATCGATATTTTTTATTATTTTCTATATTACTTTGCATATGTAATGGTCGAATCATGCCCGAACATTTATTGACTGAATCTATACTTCAAATCTATAATATTATTTCAGGATTTTCTGTTAAATTAGTAATAACTTTATATATATATATATATATATATATATATATATATATATATATATGTATGTATGTATGTATGTATGTAAAAATCGATTTATTTAAATTCAAACCTTGCGATGTCAAGAAATTCTCAGTAATAGATTCTCAATACATCACCATTTGATGATTGAAGCTTTATGTTCAGCCAAAAATTATTATTATTGCATTCGTGTTCTAAATTAGAAGCAGCTATAGCAAATATAAAATTACGAACTCAAAATTTTAAACTTTATCGAAGTAAAAGAACTTCCTACCATTCGAAAACCACCACGTAAACGTAATGTTTTCGACCTTTGTGGTTTAAGATACATCTCCAAACTGCAGTGGAACTTGATTATCACCTCGTGATGCATCACAAGACATAGAATCGACTTTCATCCCAGTGTCGAAATATACTCTATTTCCCACTATCGGGCGTAAAATTCGAGTTTCCGTACGCTCGCGATTTCCCAAAATGACTCGCTTCCCGTGCTCGATCCACGTGTGCAAGCTCGAAATAATACATTGTAGTTCTTGTGTGCATCAGATGTATCCATAAAACTAGCTGGCGCGAAGCAAGGCAAGTCTAAGGCGAAGTGAGGTCGTGGACGAAAACAGGTCGTTCGAAAATCATCAACTTTAAACATTCGAAAGTGTTTATATATTATTATTAGTTAATTAATCGCTGTATTTGCTCGAACAACAACCGAACCGTCAGTTCGCTGGTAAAACGTCGGGATTCGCGCCACGGACGGAAAAGATTTCGATAGATTTTTCCGAGACATCCCTATAATGTTCCCGACGAGGCGCAAAATTGCGCGCAGCCATCGCCCGATTTGGCTTAATTATTCACACAATTTCCCATAATATACCTTATATTCCCCGACGCGCTGCCCGCTATTTTGGTAACTATAATATAACCTCTGCAATACGGCTTGCCACACGCTCCCGCGAACATCGATCGAGACGCGTATTTTTAAATCGACGCGCATATATTATAACTGATACCCGGCGCTGCGCCCCGAGAGCTTTCAAATAAGCATCGGACAAAGGAAGAGAGACGGGGAGAGAGAGAGTGTGTATGAGGGCGGGGAGGGAGGGGGTATTGATAGAAGCCGAGCAAGGAAAATAAGAGAATAAGTCAGAATGCCGACGACACGCGCATCGATCGTACGAGCACGCGTGCTCGCGCATGTACGTCTAGCGCGGTTGTTTGGATTCATATAGAGGAAGACCTCTGGTAAACAATGGCGCGTGGCGGAAAGAAAGCGGAAGTCCTTGTGCTGGATCCCAAGGTTGAGACGCCCTCTCTGTCTCTTTCACGCCCGCATCGAGTCGGCTACGCAGGGGGGAGGGGACTCATGTATATATGTGTACATAATTATAGTTCTCCCTATATATTTAGGGAAATAATTCTAAATTTAAAGCCTTGCGTAAGAGTACTCGGTCTAAACGACTATAGGTTCGATCGGAGAGATTCCGTGAAACCGCCAGCATCTCTCCTCCTTGCAGACTCTTGATTCGGTATTTTTTTTTCTTTTCTAATATCTGCAGCCAGAAATAGCTATATATATATATATATATATATATATATATATATATATATATATATATATATATAGAGGCGGTCGCAGTGGCGCCGTAACATCGATTCGATTCTTTACCGCTATCGAGCGATCGCTTGGCGTACGGGGGGTGAAAAGGAGGGAGGAAGAGAGACTTATTATTCAGAGACTGTTCTCCCTCTCTCTCTCTCTTTCTCTCTCTCTTTCTGCCTTTCATTTCGCACGGCAACGCGTATTTATAGAACACCGCTCGATATGATGTACCGCCCTGTCTATTTTTAGAGGCGCGTATATAGAGAGGCGCCCTCGCTGCAGTCTGTACACTATACGACTTTATGTATATGTATGCATATATATATATATATATATATATATATATATATATATATATATATGTATATATATATAAAACCTCGCCTCCTCTATAACACGTATCGTCCCCCGCCACTTCTGATGTGTAGTATGTACGCGCCGGCACTGTTCCGCGCGACCGTAAATCCCACGCCTACATTGGCTACGGGACAGACAGACAAATATATATACATATGACAGAGAGGGAGGGGGATTAAGAAGGAAAAAAATACGGGAGGCGAGTTTCTCGTGTACATAATACATATATGATGTAAAATCGAGTTTATAAGCCTCATGAAGACCGAGAAAAATAGAAATCGCTTTTCCTATATGTCTATATATATTTAAACGACGTATATATGTAAATAATATCTGTCAAGTAATAATTCTTTTATATGATTGAATTGATATAATGATGAAATGGCAGTCCGGAGATGGAAAATTTTCCAATTCATCGTATATTGACGCAAAATTGCTGCCGGCGCGCACACACACACAGAGAGAGAGAGAGAGAGAGAGAGAGAGAGAGAGAGAGAGAGAGCAATAAGTAAAGATTTTTGTTGACTACTTGGCTATAAAGCAACTTTATTAGCTATTATTATATATCTGTTATAAAAAATATACATAAATATATACATTTACTTCTATCTAATATATTCTTAATATATAAATGATATTATGAAGTTTTGAGAAAGGTAAATCAACAATTTACATTCATATCGCAATAAAATTATTCGACAAACCAAGAATTGATTCAATATTTCATGTTTTATTAAATCGGGATATTAAAATAGATTATTTGTTATTATTTTTTTTAATTATGATTTGTTGTACCTTAAATAGATACATGTTATAAAATTTTTCAAAAACTCGAATACATTTTTACAATTATTTTAATGCTAAACCAGCAGAAGGAATGAAAACATTTACACAGTTTCATAAGTATACGTGATATGCATATAGTTGTACTGTATACGATATTCAAAACATTACCGAGTACCCATTTATTCATTGTTTTTCACCTTGATTTTTTTCTACCTCATATAGTGTATAAAAAAATAATAATTGACGTTTTTCCAGTGTATTTTTAGTCTGGCGCGATACCGCCTGGACTAAAATTAGAATTTATGAGTATTCCGTTATACGCGTTGAATTAATTGTTTTATACGCGTATTATTTAACCCAAAGCAAAGTATATTTATATACTGAGACACCGACTTAATTCTATTTTAAATAACAATGAAAGAAAGCACGAATTTTAGTTAATATATATATATATATATATATATATATATATATATATATATATATATATATAAAGCGGAAAAACACTGGCAATAAAAAACTAGGAAAAAGAATGGCAATAAAAAAATAGGAAAAATAATAAGGGAAGCATTATAGATGTACAAATAATAAAACCCATGATAATAAGTACAGAACATCATTTGAATTTCTTGAATTATACGTGTGAAAGTTATAGTTAATAAAAAATTAAAAGAAAAAACATTTGAATACATGTTAATACATTTTAATAATTTATTTTTTCTGAAGTAATATTTTAAAAGCAACATGTCAATCATGAAATGTAATTCAATCTGACATTCTCACAGTCTTATCTATATCTTCGATTTTTCTAAGGTTGTAGCAATTTGATTTTTGATCTCAAAAGTTACCATAAAATTCCTTATATACAACTTTATATACAAAGAATGAAATTTTTGCTTTCAAATCTCCCCTTAAGAAGAACACTAAATATCATGTAAACTTTTTCATTTTCAAAATTTTCGAATTTTTGTGCCTGACTAAATTTTTTACGGTACAATATTCTAATCATTCCTGTTGCTAAGCTGCCCGTAAATAGGCCTTTACCAGTACAAACAATATTCTATACAGAATATTAAATTATTCTTTACATATTGTTAATCAAATATACACTTTAAGGTATTTTTAATCGATCTCTTGTTTCCTCTCAGAGTCAATACACCTTAACGCAGTGTTTCAATCGAGCTATTGATATAAGCAAGCTCTATCTTTCAATAATAAAATAACCGTTAGTTCGCTAAAGATATCTATGTTGTTTAAGGTTCTAAAGACAAAGTTTATGCTATTAATACTAATACGTCGCAATTTAAAACCTTTCCTTTAAACATTAGTATACGATGCAACGAGCCGGTGTATATGACAAATATGAAAGCTTAGTTCATCAGTAGCATAAACTACCGCTGGTCATCCACACTCGAGCGGTGTAAGAGGATCCCTTTTTTTCCGGCGTCCCTCTTTGTCTGGACTATATGTAATTGCATTCGAGCAAGTTACATATAATACCCGCGGACCAAGAGGCTTCCATCGTTTCAATTCCACGCCACACACACACACACACACACACACACACACACACACACACACACAGAGTACAGATCTTTCGCGTATATATACATCCTCTCTTGCGAGCCTCCGCCAATGATGCTTTCGCACGTGCGCGCGAGAGCGCGTTATTTTTAGCACCGATATTTTCGTGCGCGAGCGCCGCGCGTGGGGTATTTTTAAATCCCCCGCGAGTGACTTCTCTCTGTACGCTTATACTATATATATTTATATATATATATATATATATATATATATATATATATATATGCCTGCCGTCGCTGACTCGCGCGAGTTTTGGACTTTTTTGCGCCGGCAGGCGTATTTGCAGAAACGTGGGAGCGCCGCGTGGTCCGGCGGGTCAACGTTCCGTATGTGCGCCCGAATTGCGCGATTAAAAAAAAGAAGATAAGGGAGAGTCGAAAAATTTTCGTCCCATGATGGGCTTTATTCAAATGCTATATAAGGGACCTGGGCTGCGCGAGGCTCGAAAGCGAAATAGTATCTGGGTACTATTGACGGAATTGCGGATTGATGCGTTGTAAATTTAAACATTATAGTACGGTCGTATAGCATTGATCAGACTAACGAGAAATTTTTATTAGCTTCGCGCACTGGTGGCGGAGTGACAGTGGAACTTATTCTAAAGCATTATCAACAAAGTTCGAATAGAATATTTAATACTTCAAGTTAATTATATAGATATGTAAAAAAGGTATGTAAGACGAGGATCGGCCGTTGCAAGATCATAACTTACGTTCCTTAATATTGTTTCTTAATTTGTAAAATACATATTACACAATTAAGTATTTCACATCTCTTTGATAAAGATGTTTGGTTCTTTACTACAGTATGCAAAGATACAAGATTTTCCTTTTAATTTGTTTTTTATCAATTATTAAATTGAGTAGGTATTCCCTGAACGACACATATACATATAACGAGCTCACTTTTCACTACGGAGAAATCTTACATAGAGTACCTATAAAGTACCTCTGAATAATTCGATTGACCGAAATCGTTTTGGAACAATTTCTGTTTGCTCATAGTTAGAAATGGTCCATTTTAAGCAGAGCTTTAAGTAAGTGTTGTTAGTCTATTAAAAATAGACTCTATGTCTTAAAACTTTACATTGAACATCACTTCATGATAGAACTTCACAATTTAAGATATTAGTAGGAAATATAAAATATTCTAAGTATCTGTAACTTTAAATAGATCCAAAGTAACAATAACACCTAAAATTTTATGTACTCAGCTTCGAGCATCTCCCCGTACTTATTCACCCATCTTCCTTACTGCAGGGTATTTTCAGATTAGTTAAGTCGATAGATTATTTCTCCTAAAATATAGACTCGAAAGTTTTCTTTTAATTCATACTTCTTTAGTCACTTATGAGTTGAGCTATCAAGCCAATTCCGCTACCAAAAAGCGTACAGGAAGATATCGTTCTATTCCACTCATCTCACCAAAGTTATATCAAGTACACAGCGATTTTGAATTGCCTCAAAACCCTCTTTCAAAAATAAAACTAAACTCTCTCTCTCTCTCTCTCTCTCTCTCTAGCACAATCTGTATTATTTTTTCATTGGATTTAATAATTTAAAATTCAATTAAATCATCTCGAATGCGGAAGTTCGGCTTAAAAGTGGCTAGATTTTTTGTCGTTCTTGAACGACAGACGTTTTCATCTCGCATCTCTTAAGATTGATTTCTAATCCTACTCCCTCGACAATGCTCTTTTTTACGTAAAATATTCTCCGTTTCAGTATTAGGTAAAAAAAATTGTTTTTTTCATCTGGAACAATTTAAAGTTTCATGTAATCTTGAAGATGATTACAGCCAAGTTCATAATTAGATAGTACGAAACGTTTCCTACAACTTTGATTTGGACATTTTGTAGTGGGGCACGTCATTTTAAGATATTCCATAGGCCTGAAATTATTCCACAATATCCTTTATATTATTTTAATAATGATCAGGAGTCATATCCGATTTAAAACAGGCTATTATAAATGATAGTAATACAAAGTTTATTTTGATATAAATAGTAATTTTCATATAATTCCTATAAATATAACAATATAAAATTATATGTTTTAATCAAATTAAAAATGCTTCTGTTATTAAGATATACGAGTAAACCTTCAAATATTGTAATCGACGATTTCATCGATGCTGAATGTATATTATTACCATCAAATCGAGTGAAATATGTTGAAAAGTGTTGTATTAATTCGTTAAAAAATCATATTATTTTTCATAAAACTGCTGTCTGTTTATCGTAATAGCGCTAAATACTTACTTTCTCAGTAGCACTTTTAATGTTCAGAATCAAACTCAGAGGCACATGAGTTTTTACTATTTTTGGCGATGGTATTAAATCGACTGGTAACTGTTTCATTTTCTCGTTGATTGGTAGACTTTCGTTATAGTTGGAATATTTATATAAGTAAAAGTACATTTATCGCTCTATAAATAAGCAGTACTGTTGATTACTATTGTACTGAGTCTAACAAAGGAACACGTTTAATAATTGATTTCGACTTAGCAGCTGTAATATTTAATTTATGTACTCGTAATCAAAGTAAGTGGGCAACCCAAGTTGATAATATAATTCAAAGCTCTTAAATTTTATCTGTTCCAGGTAAAGAAACTAGACTACTTAAGTCGGATGGTCTAAGCTTCATGTTCCAATAAGGCGAAGTCTGGAATTTATAATCATTTGGAAGAACATTTTTTTTGGGTCCCGCTATTACCAATTTCAGATCATTTAATGATTTTTACGATCATATAACGAAACGAAAATTTTCAAACGGTATCTTTCTCTGTCTATTTTTTTTACACAAAAGTATATCCTTGAGTTATATAATTACTTAATTATTTTTACACCATAATGTATGATGTGAATCTAACTTGATGAAAATGTCGAACATCTCTTCCACGTTGCTTGGCACTTGAAGGAATCCCGATAATTCTTCTCTCCAAAGGAATTCCTTAGTTTTGATGAATGGTATATATTGATGGAGTTTAAACTTTATATGTTGATTTACCCTCTGTTAGCTAGCTGTTATATTTTAATTTTTTATTTTTACACTGCTATTTATAAATTTTTATATAAGAAATCCACATCATTCATACACAATAACGGCTAGCATTATAGTATTAAAAAATTAATAAATGCGATAAAAGAGTAAATTGAAATACATTGTTTTTTATGCAAAATCTGTTACAAATTTGCCATTTAGTTCTATATTACTATTACATTCATTTTATTTAAATAAAAGCAAAAATCTATTGAATTCATTAATAGTAAAGTATATGAATACGTTCAAAAAGCGGAGTTAATCATAACGTTTTATTAAATTAAAGTTCGACTTTTTATATATTAAAATATTACTATATTAATATATGTGTCAATGCTCTTACCGAGTGACACTGTTTTGAAGTTAAAAATATAGTGATAAAAAAGCAGTTTTCATATTTTTATAACATTCTAGTGAATAGAAATATCTGTACACCATTTAATTAATAGAATAGCACCAAAAAATAATAGTAAATTTGAAAAATTAATAAACAAATTCTCAAATGTAAAACAACTTGTTTTTTCATAGCTAGAAATAAGTACTAACAAATTATTAAATTAAGTTTTTTTAATATAGATTTGTTATTGGATATCTTAAATTTATTGCCAATTTTTTCAAATCTATGAGTTGCATTTTATATATTCAATACAATCTATCGATGAAAACATTAGAATATCTGAAATAATAAGAAAGCTTTATCTTTTTATTTATTAAACATCATGAGTACTTCTTCGGAGATTATATATACAAATTACTTACAATGCACATAATTACAAAATGTAATAGAATACTTAATTACACTATTTGGAAAACTTATAAAAATTCTTATAAATTATTGGACGTGAGTTAATATTAGTGATTATTATTTTTTAAAAGTAATATGTAAAGGACTCTACACTAACCTTATGGAAAATTAGGTTGATTTGAATTGAACGTTGCAAAAAGGTATATTTGAATCTGGCCACAATAGGATCAAAGTTCGTTAATAAAGGTTAAGAATTGACGTTATAGGTTCAGAATGTTTTACTAAAGAAAACTCCTTTCTAGCTACAAATCTAATTAAAAATCGCTGACAAGTCATATAATTATTTTTTCAGTAAATTTTGAACGGGCTACGTTCGCGTAGCGATAAATTAGATTTTCATCGCTCCCTCCTTATTCTATAACTAGTCAAATGGAAAAAATATTCTAAGAATAATATATTTGCAACCAGAGTAACAACAAAATTCCTAATGTTGGTTATTGGCTTAATCTTAGCGCCTTCTACGGTGAAGATAACGTAAATACTTCTTTTTTGAGAGGCAAGAACCACCTTCGTTTTTTCTGTCACTAGTTTAAGAACATGCCTTCCTAATGAATTATCTACTAAGGCTAAATTATCAGTATAAGAACATACTTCAGTACATTCAAAAGCTGAGGTCCTATAACGAGTCTATGGCGTGCATCTAGTGATTTGTAAGAGTGCCTGCTTTTGTTGATGTCATGAAGCAGGATCCAAATGGACGAATAACTGCACATAACTCTTCGGAAATGTAGCAGTGCGAAAAGATCCAGTATAACAATAGCGCACATGTGCTTGGTAGACCTTGATGTGTATTCCGGGCAATTTCTACTAATATGTTTATAGCGATGATTTTTGAACATCATTTAGGGGAACCAAACTGCTTTTAGTTAAACATACAAAGGAATACTCTTTGTCAAGAAGAACCAATGTCTATACTTTTCACTGCACAGGAGAGATTCTTCTCTTAAGACAATAACTGGACGCTTCGATAAACGATTATGATTTAGTGAAGTATTTTTTACGGCCAATCCAGGTTTACTATGCAAATCTAATAATTTTGAATGAAAATCTTAAACCAATGATATTGATTTGGTTTATAATTTCCACTGCCAGTGTATTAGAAGCTCACGCTTAGTTCTACACATTCTTCTTATTATCCCATCAGTCTTGTAAATTTGGTTCTATATAGACTTTTTTATTTATTTATTCATAAGAATCAAAGGCATCTTTTTAGAAAGTTTCGATAAAGTGGACCAAACGAAATGTTTCATCAGATTCATGCAAGATTCTATTTATAATATATACTTATTTTTTTCTTATTTTATTACTTTTGATCTCTGTTATAGTATGCCGGTGTGCTGCTCTTAACTGTATTTCTTCAGCACGAAGGATCATTGGCATTAGAAAATAGTTATCGATTAATTGCACGATGCATCCTGAACTCATGAACATATAAATATAATCAGAAACGACACAATAAGTTCAGCAGTAAAGAAATACTATTTTGTAAGATGTTTATTTTTTTTTGTAAAATATAATTTGAAGTAAATGATGCTGTCGGTATAACGATGATTGACTAACTTCATAGATTTGATTGCAAATTGAAATTCGTTTTCACTCGTACGTTTGTAAACATTGAAATAAATATTTGAAAGAGAAGTTATTAAAAAAAAATGTGATTCCGCAAAGTGTAAAATTTATAAGCCTTTTACAGTACAATACAAACTTTTACAGTGCAAAACAAAGTATAAAATTTATAAGTCTTTTATAGTACAAAACAAACTTTTACAGTACAGTAGAATATTGAAATAGAACAAATCTAGTGCACGATTGATTATGTACTAATTAAATCAAGGACAGTTAATAAATTAAATAATAAATAATGTAAAAAATGAAACATGGTGTCATCTGTTTGCTTTTCATTTTTATTTTTAAAGGAAATTTAGCACTTATAGAAACTACTTTATATATTTAAAATATAGTTTGATATTCTTTTATTTTTACTATTCTGTTTTCAAGTAGTTTTTAACCTTCCAGTACCAATAAAAAGATTTAACTTGTAGAAAGTTTTCAGCAGTAAAAAATACAATAAAATATCGTATCTAAATCTAAAAATTCTTGAGAGCTTTTATGATAGCTGCAATTTGGTAGATTTATTTAAAAAACGTTTGTATCACTTTTTATGTCTAGAGTTAAATATTGATCTTTTAGATACATCTTAGATTTTTGTTTATTATATTTATCTTGCGGAACATGGTATTTCTTAATAAAGTTAATTTAAGTTAAATTAGATGTTTTAAGCATCTAATTAAACTTACATGACACCTCCAGATTTTCTTTATAACATTGTTTAAAAATAAGGAAATTTTCCTTTTTCTCATAAAATAAATACCTCAGAAAACTGAACAGAAAAATAAATACTGGTAATGCTTTATTATCTTCATTGTTAGTATCTAATTTGAAATAATAATGAGATTTTAAGCAAATAATTTTTAATGAACCTATGGTTACAAATGAAGATTATTATGTAAGTTATTAATAATTGAACTTATTATAGACATTAACAGAGCAGGTGATCTGTTCAATTGAGACGGATTTGAATTGCTTTCTCTATGAAAAAATGATTGAAATTTCTTTTATTGCCTTCTGCGAATGCACAGGGTGCTTTTGTGCTGCTTAGGTGCTACGAAAGTGTTTCTTTCAAAGAGCCGATCTCTAGCTGAGCATAAGGTACAAGTTATCAACTTGATGAAGATTCTAACCCTATGAACTGGATTCTGGAAGCAGGCACAACTCTAATGAGCTGCGAGGCTTATATGGAAAAGAGACTTCTAATGACTGAACAGGATATTTAGAGTACATACTATCTGGTAATACTAATCTTATCTATTCCATTCTAAGAATTGGTTTAGCTTCAATGAAGTATTAGGAAGGTGTAAGAGGATTATTCAGTCATCAGACTCCCATTGTCCTGACTCAAATGTTCTATTAATAATTAATATAGCATATTAAAATCCTTACCCCATTATAATGGTATTGTTTACTGTATAGATGTTGTTTCATATTCTACGGGATGAATGGAGGTGTGGCACTGACAAATTTTTTACCCGAGTCAACGTAATGTAATACAGATATCCAATTGGCACAGTTTCAATATACCGACAAGACCTGAACGGATTTTCTTAACCGGCATTTATCTAATTGAGTTGGCTATAGATTTTTCCCGCTCTGCGGGCAGTACCTCCGGCTAATATAGAGTATTATACGTACACTACTCGCAAGTTATTGTACTTACTAAAATGCAATTACAAGTACACGGGAATTATTAAAAAATAAAGTCAGATTTATTATAAAGAGAGAAAGATATTTCTGTATAAGTACCTTAAAAAAATCTGAGTGTCGTTTTACCAAAACTTGTTACATTATTATTAGTAGTTCGAGAATGCTTTCGTACGTACGAACACCTATTTTGGATGATATTCGCATTATGTATAACTTGTAGAATATTTCTAACTTAATAAAATAAGAAAATGTACAAATGAGAATTTTTTTTTGAAGTATCATAATACGTTTTTGATTATTAATTACATTTTTAGGAGTCATTTTTCCGAGGTTGGGCGGCGGGGGGAGGGGAGGAGTTTGAAAATTCCATAAACTCGATGACTTGCTGCTCCTGCGGCAGCAGATAATAATTCATTTCTTTATAATACTATATGTATATCATACGATCAAGCGAATTTTACGTCTCGACGTCGGATTATATATAAGCCACACACCCGAGCACGACATCGATTAAGCGCCGGAGTGAAAAACAATATTTATACGTTCTCACGGGGTGCGTATATATAAGTAAAACATAGAGCGCAGCAGTGAAGAGCGCTCGACCAAATAAAAAAATGCGTGCATATATATATATATATATATATATATATATATATATATATATACACACACATATACATACATTTGACAGAGCAAGAGAGCGCAAAAGTCATGTACGCCTCGGTGACTACATAAAAGCGACTATAAGAGCGACAGTTATTAGCCGGTAGAAAAGGACGCAGACGCCTTTTGGGCGCGTCGATTTCCGAAAGTAGAACGTTCCGTATTTTAAGGGCCGCGCATTTATATTTATAGTTCGCGACCTCATGCTGAGCGCGACGGAAGCTGAGCGGCGCGTTCGCCTCCGACACCGATGCGCGCGCGTGCGAAAGAAACATAAAAGTGCGCGCGCGGGCGCGCTCTAGGAAAAAGGAGCAGCAGTCTCATACGCTCGTAGAATTCTCGAATCGCGCACGCGGTTAAGGGCGCTGAATATTGGCTGGGACGGGAGGGAGGGGCGCGACCACATGCGCGAACGAGGGAGGGAAAAAAGCCAAAATGAGGGAGGAAGGGAGGGAGGGAATGGGAGACGCGCCTCAGAAGCAACCGTGAGAGGTTCGCGATCTGTTCGTATAAACGTACACACACACGCGCGCGCGGGCGCGCACATATCGACCCCATCGAGAATTCGGTAATACGGAAATAAAAGAGGAGAGCGGCGGTGAAAAATGGCTTGTAGTGGTGACAGTTTTGTTAGATGTATTTAGGCGGGTGTGTCGCGATCGAGGAAAATGTCGCACGCACGCTCGTTAGCGCCTCGACCTATCAAATCGAGCCTATATGTTTGTTTTGGATGACGCGAGGATTCGCTGCGAGCAGGTGTCGGGGATGAAAACTCCCTGATAAATGTTTATTACCAAAATTTTAAATGAGCTGATTCGTAGGAGAAAAGATTTTTCAAGCGAATTGATGACGCTTATTATCTAGCAGTTACTTGTTTTCTATTAAATTGTTATTATAACATATTGCTAATGGTCAAATAAGCCCATAAAAGTGTATTGCTACTAATATAGCTAAAATCTTAGGAGGCTTGTGGTTACGTTTTGTTGCGTGTCAACTCTCATAGTTACCTTCTGAATATTCTATGGCGTTCATCAAATTCTATTCGATTAAAAAGTATGCAATTTTTTTCAAATCTTTCATTCTACAACCTTCCTTACTGTATTAATTGTTTAAACACCATTGTACTTTATACCCGTGCATTTTAATTATAGATTATTAAAGATTTTTGACGAAGAAGTTCATTTTTAAAGAGTTTAAACAATCGTATTTGTAACGAACGATTTTGTTTTGTGACAGTAAGCCTCGTGTTCTGTAACAGCGACCGCTTGTTTTCAGCAAGCTTAAAATTATATAATTTAATACCAGATCCGATTTAAAGTCAAAGCTGGCTTGTGGCCTTATACACTTATGCATTTGGAATCGACTTAAAATAAGCACTTCGAAAAGTTGCAGCAGTAAAAATCAAAAGACACGTCCATAAACACGCGTATGCATAAATCAGTAGATTACATACGTGTGCACTTTAATACTGAAAAGTTTATATATGGTACGTATATATTCGGTCCAAATAAAAATACTGCGATCTTGTATCCGAATTTCTATTCCTTGTTATTTTGCTAACTACACTTATAGGGAAAAACAAGTTCGACAAAATAAACTTATTTCTTATAAATCGATGTATTGAATCTAAATGTAATGCAAATCGCATAAAATCCTGCATAATCGATACATATACGCGAGACAATGGAGTTGAATTCATTAAACACCCATTATTTCTCATGCACATCCTCCGCGAATGAGTGACGCTTCTTACAAAAGTCAAAAAGGTCGTTTTTCCCTTTCCAAAGGTATATGCATGTGTGTGCGCGCGCGTGCGTAAATAAATAGAGTCTGGCGAGTGACGATATCGATCGAGAGCCGCGACTCTAATCTATATAGGCGTGGACAGAAAAACCATGGGGAAAAACATGGCTCTGCTAAGCGGCGTATAATGTGTAAATTAATGGCCTGTCGACGGTATATTTTCGGCATCGCATTTGTCTGCACTACTGCGCCGTCGTTCACGCGCGCGCACTCGCTTTTTCAGCCAAAGTCGCTCTAGAACATTCATTTCCCTTATATTTGTCTGTACAAAGGGCCTCCCTTCGTCGGTTAAATAAAAAAAAAGAAGAAAAAAAAGAATCCTCGTTGACCTGTTTTCTAATATTTATAAGGGTCGAAGTTATTGGATTCTGTATCAATTTTACAAGGGGCAGAAGGATATTGATGAGAGAAGGTTTTGTAACTTTTTAACGCTGTTTTCGTTTCTTTATATATAATATCCTGACTATACTTTTATTAAAATTATTTTGTACGAATTGCTAACACAATTATTATATTTTAAATATATATTTTGTAAATTTTCAATCATACATATAGTATCGTTAAATTATTACATGTCACGATAACGATTAATATAGTTTAAATATGTCTATAGCTAATAAGTTTCAGCATGCAAACGCGAAATTGAAATAAACTTTAATAATATAGGGGTCAAGGCCCAAAGTTGATTGTCCTCGTTCATAAACTACGACTACTGCATTTAAGCGATCGCAATCGTTTATTCAAATTAGAAAACCCTGTACATTAACGAGCATAAATTGTTAAAATAATGAATTTTGACCTATCTTTAATATTTGATTGTGTCGCGGTAGAAAATAAAATCCATCTTTTAGGTAAAGGAAAAATCTAATTTTATCAGAAAGCTGAGGTTTTTACAAAATGCATAATACTTTTTTTTTAAACTAATGATAGAGAGAGAAAAAATTACTTTTGTATAGTTCAAAATTTTTTAGTCAAATTTCAATTTGTACAATTTTGTTATTTTTCCTTCAGAATAAATATATAAAACAAAGAAAACAAAATTTTTTCTGAATAACACAAATTTTATAACATCGTAAATTGTTTTATATTTATTGGAAACTGATATACATATATTTTTTTAATAATGTAAACGAATTTTCTTTAGGATATGTAAAATTAATATACTAAAGAAAAGTACATACTTGTATAATACACGCGCAATAATCAGATTAATTTGTATGTCTATAAAAGAAAAAATCTTTTTGTTTAAGCAAAGCAGACTTTATAAGGATAAAATATTGTATGTTTGTGAAAACCAAATTTTCTCTTTTTATATTACTAAAACTTAAATGCACGTATCAATAAGTATACAGAAATAATTTGATATGATAACATGTATAAGAAGTATATAAGAATTTAAATTTAAAAATTATACGTGGATCATCTGATAAGTACCTAGCTTACAAATAAAACCATTCAAATTTTACAAAAAATAAAATTTATTTTTCAATGTAGTCTCCTTTTAGTTGAATACACTTGATGCAGCGGTGTTCCAATTTTTGTAACCCCGTCGAAAAAAATGTTTTCTCTTGGTCTACAATAGGCCTCCGTGGTGGTCATTATTCCGTTATTGGAGCGGAATTTCTTCCCCGGGAAGCGAATTGTTTAGGTTCGGCAACAAAAGAAAAAGTCGCACGGAGCCATATCTAGAAGATACGGTGGATGGGGCAGCAGTTCGAAGCGTAATTCGACCAATTTAACCGTGGCGAGTGCAGAGGTGTGAGCCGGTGCATTATCGTCGTCGAAAAGCACTTTCGTTTCAGACAAATGGGGCGGTTTTTCTTTTAACACGGCGTCAAATCGGCTCAATAGTTCTGCGTAGTACTGCCCTGCGACCGTTTTGCCCTTCTCCAGATAGTCAATAAAAATGACACCTTGAGAATTCCGGAAAACAGTGGCCATTCCCTTGCCGGCCGACGGGACCGTCTTCACCTTCTTCGGAGCGGGTTCGCAGGATGAGGTCCACTGTTTTGACTGCTCCTTGGTGTCTGCAGTGTAGTAGTGAATCCATGTTTCGTCGACGGCCGCGTAACGACGCAAAAATTCTTTTGGATTGCGATTAAAGAGCTCCAAACACTGCTCTGAACTGGTCACACGGATGCTCTTGTTGTCTGCAGTCAGCAAACGCGGCACCCACTTTCGCTTCCACTTGCTTTCACACGCTCTCAAAAATAAACTACAACTACGATCCGGCTAAAATTTCGTCTGTAACCGTTTGCAGGAAGATCCTGGACTGCAGTGTATTTCTAGTGTGATAGTAGCACCGTCTGGCGGTGAGGCTAGGTACTTGTCAAATGACCCATGTATTTAGTACATATATTTAGTTATAAGAAGAACTTAAATGTAAGAATTATATATAGTACTTCTGTAATATATATAATACGTTAAACCGATTTCTATTTAAATCTTGAGAATATTTTGAACAAGATGTAACATTCTACCAATGTAATATCGACTCTTATAATGAATTAAAACTTAAAAAAAACTAAAAATAAAAAAATAAATAAATAAATAAAATAAAAACTTATAACTTAAACTTAGGCTATTCAAACCAAATACAAAAATATTGTTAAAGATAAAATATCTAAACTCCACCCTTAGTGAAGTACATCGTATATAAATATGTACATGTACTTAATTATAAAAACAATTCGACCGCAAGGGCCTTTCCCGCTATCCCATAATAAATACACTGCCATAACATTAATTATTATAGCTTGGTCGCAAGTTCTATAACACGTGCATATATAAGGTACGGGGAAATAGTTAAACCTCGAGGTGGAGCTACTCGCACAAAAGCAAATAATATATATATAACTCTTCGTAACGTCCCTCTTATTCAACGAGCGAACAATAATACCGCGAAAAGCCGATCCTACGCGACCTCGGGATACACAAGTGCCGAGCTGCGGGTGGTGAAGAGTAGTTGGGCGGGTAGGGCAGCCAGGGGGAAGAGGCACCACGCGCCTATTTTTACCCCCGCGTATTTTTCAGACGCCCGATGCGCGAGCCGCGCAGAAGAGGATGAATTATTTGGAATAATATAAAAGCGCGGGAGCGCTACTTCTATTCCCGGGTTTCTATTCCAGGCGCGATCGCGAAAGCCGCGGGAGGGATGGCTGCGGGAGGGGGGGGGCCCTTCGCGCTCGTCACTCCGCGGAGGAGGGTCCGAGAGTCTTTCATATACGTATATACACCTATACTGCTCCGTTTATTCTCTGATTCGCGGTTATATACAGCGTCCCGAAGTTTGCCGCGGGCTATCGGGGCGGGGGGAGGGGAGAAAAAACCTCATCACCGGCAGCTCTCTCCGGGAATCGTCGCGGGTCGCGAGGGTTTGTCGGCTCGGTTTATCCGCAACGTATCGATCGAACAGCACCTGTCGGCACGATAATCAGATACGCGAACAGGTATGTCCTGGTGGAGTAACTTACTATAGCATCAGGGATATAAGGCCATGCATGTATACGTGAAGCGAATTTCATGGATATTGTTTTTATACGCTTTATGTATAATATTTGCACTGTTCAATTTTGAATTTTATTTCGGAGCTTCGAAGATACTTACATACTTACAGAACATGTACCATCAATCGATTTTTTGTTAAATAAAGTTTTCGAATCGAAAAAGACGATATTCGTAATTATTTTTTTATATTCGTATTATTATTTTTCTAATGTAATATGAAGGGAAGATGGGGTTGATGACGCGAGTAAGGAGAAAAAGAAAAAATATTTTATCAGAAAATTTTTTCCAATATATCTAAAAACGAAACTATTAAAATGATCGTTTTTTCGTTAGCATTTATTGAAGCCATTCATTGTAATAATTAATATAATTGTAAGTATATCGAACATTTTTATAAAAATTTTTGCGACAAATGTATATTGGCGTATTCTTAATGTTCTCATTAATTTGGAACACTTGAAACGCTTAGAATATTTCGACGCGCAACACGTGCGAAAATAGAGAATTCCCGTCGTTTTGTTATGCCCGTCCGGAGTATAGCAATGTTGTCAAAAATTAGTTTTAACAGATGCCAGACAAGAACTTTCTATATATATATTTAGTGGATTTCTTTCACGCACTACTACAGTAAAGTGGGATTTGGGCATGCTGAACCGTAAAGAAAACTCGTTATTTGAGCTTAATGCGTTGTATTTATTAGTATACTTTGTGCAAGTATTGCATAAAGTAGATGTTTTCTTTGTCTATATATATATAGTCAAATTATTCGCGTGTACAGTAAGTTCATAATGGCAGCATCTTTCGGCTTTATCTCTCTCTCTCTCTCTCTCTCTCTCTCTCTCTCTCTCTCTCTCACTCTCTGTCTCTCTCTTTCTGTTTTTTTACTAGTTTTTTTGCCTAATAATTATTATACGAGCGATTCTCGACAAAGAAATTATTAAATCGATCAAAAGTATAACAAAAAATATACTCATGTCATAGAAGTTATAGATGAGTTGCATGAAACTGTATACGAGTATGATGTGCAAATTTATATGAATTCCGTAAAAACTTATGTAACATAAGCTACTCGAGATATAAGAAAAATGAGATTTGATTCGATCTTGTGAAACGTCATTTTTTCATAGACTTTTTTTCCGAACCGAATTGAATCTTTTAATTGATGGATGTAATCTTTTTAATTATTATATATATTGGCGTATGATCCTATAAGATTATACTCCTTTATTCAGTGGCTTCGCCGCGAACGAAAAGTTTTATAATTTTTTTTTCTACAGGATGAAATTTTTAAAAATGATATAGCAAAGATTTCACAATAATTCTGAGTGTCTCCAGCAAATGTCTCGTCATGGTTGCAATGAAAGGGACGCCGTTCTGCAAGGTATCAACGATAGGAAGTGTAATGCAGAGTTTGGAATCCTATTTTATATCCATGAATATAATCTTTTAAATGTCTCGATGTTGAATCTTGAGCGTTTGCTAAGCGAATTACCGGATCATCAATTTTTAGATACGGTTGCGATTTCATCAATATTCGAATATCAGTCGTTTGGATGTTTTTGAAAATTTTTCATATTCTTGCTTTATAGTAAAAATAATTTCACGTAATTATATGTCTATAAATAAACTTATACACGAGATGTCTTTATTATATAGTTAGCATATTCTGAGTTGGTAAATTAGAATATGTTCAAAGAATATCGCATTGTTTATTAGTCCACGACCCGTACGTCACACTCATGCATGAGTATCTTATACGGAATAACTTCAGTAATCTACTCATACAAAGAGTTCTCGTATAAACTTATAAATTTTTTCAATTACGCGATACTGTGCTATTTTTGTTATATGAAATTTCTATAAGGTTTTGAAAATTTTGAATTATTAACTTCGGATAATATGAATACTGAGAATTTAATTAAAAAATTGATTTTTATAATGAATGTTAATTTTTTAATATCTTATATATCATACTGAATTAAGTATTTTAAAATGTACCTTTTTACGAATTGTTTAACGAAGTAATATATAAGAGCATATGCGGTACCTTGAGAAATGAAAAATCATAGATATAACGTCGAAGAAATTAGAACATATACATAGCAAAATTGACAATCTATATCTTTTAAAAGATTAAAAGATAAACCTCAAAAGTATTAATAAACTCGTATACTTCGAATCTACGCTTATACAATGTAAATATAAGATCATCCTCCAGCTCAAATAGATTCGTGCGTTCTATGTACAAATTGGAGTACTAGGAGTGCACATCTGGGCGCCATTTCGAAAATAGTATTTTCGGAATTTGGTATTTCGTTATAATCAAAATTTCCGGGAAACGACGACAAAAACAGCGGGGACTTTTTTTAAAAGCCTTACATTCGCGGCGTCTTCAAGGAGTTATTCGGCGTAGAGACAGAGAGAGAGAGAGCGAGCGCGCAATTGCGGAGGCCCGTGAGACGGGTATAGAAAGGGAAAAAGAGCGAAATCGCACGAGGCTATTTATAGAGCGGAGGTTTTCGTGGGTGGGATGAGGGAGAGAGTAAAATCGGAGCGAGCGCGGGGCGGAGGGGGCGGTTGGGCGCTGGCTCGGCGTTCTAAAAATAGCACGGCGCGCCGCGGCACCCTTTACAATGCCTCCCCCTCTCATTCTTTTCCGTGGGGTGACCTTTAGCGCGTTTCTATCTTCGCGAGAGGAGCGTTATAGGTTAGGTCCCGTCAGGAGTGTATTTATGGCTGGGAGGGAGGGGAGGGAGGGGAGTGGGGGAGCTCCGGAAGGAGATTTATAGCCCTATATAGACCTTGGCTCTGAAGGGGCTTGATGGCTAAAGATATATAAAATATGATTATTGAATATCATTTTTGTAATTTATTTTTATTATTATGTAAGGTAGCTGTATTTATGATTTTAATAATGTGGAAGCCAATAATGTAGTCCAATATACGTTTACGATATATGTTTCTGAACAAAGTATATGGATGAGTTGTTTTAGAAGTGTTTGTGTCAATCGGCCGATGACCACCGAATAACATATCTTGTATGGATATTCCTGCGCTCTAGCTATCGAGTTATGGCAGGTTTCTATTTGGTAATTTATTTTTTTTCAAATTTCATAAGATTATTAAATTATTATTAGCAATATATATAAATTATAAGAGTGCTAGTTTTAATTAATTTATAATATTCCTAAATCGACGTTCCTTCAAATATTTACCTTCGTTATCTCATATATGTATCTATATGTATATATATATATATATATATATATATATATATATATATATATATGCTATAATATCGATTGCTATCTGTAGAACTGAAATATCATATTCAAGCTTAAGAAGAATAAAATATATTCATTGTTCAAAAATATTTGATGAAAAATTATCAAATTTAACAAGTATTCAATTTGAAAGCGAGTCATTCAGAAAAATAGATTTTAAGTAACTTTTACGTAATTTTGCAGCTGTATATAACGATGTAGAAAAGTTTATCTCTATTGGTAAAAATAAATAGCTCCTTCTTTATAGTTATTGATCCATTTGCAAAAATAATTTGTATCGAAAAGAAATGATTGTATAATTTCAATCAATATGCGGCTTGATTTAACGAATTGGTGGCTTCGATTGTTCCCCAGGAGCTAATACAGAAACTCGCGTCGCGATGCTGGCTCCTTTTCTGTCACGGAGAGGTTTCATATGTTCGGAGCGTCCATATCGATGACGTCCTCGTCTCTTTTGAATTTCGCCCTCATCGAGCGGAGTTCCGAATGGCTATCATTGGCATAGAAAACGTCTACCACGTGTACGGGGGCGCCACTGCACAATAAAAATTACAGTTATGAGTGGACGGCTAATGCAGAGCTCAATTAGACGAAAAGGACATTGCAATTAAACAATATATGCTTCTACTTTCAATATTTCTTTGAATGTTGTACTCTAATTTATAATCTCGTAGGATATTAAAAAATTGAATAAATGTAATGTAATTGTTTTCCTTCGATTTTAATTAAACACATGTAGTAAAAAAAGTAATTACATAAAAACAATTTCCCAGATATATTTATTTCTCTTATTAATTGTAATACATGTATTTTGTTTCAAAACGTAACACTTATATCAACCTGTTTCCCTATTGCATTTAATAATTATTATTATGGTCCACTTTTTATGATTGCTCGTCATTTCAATATAATAAAATAAATAAAATCCTGGAATTTGAATAACTTTCAGTTTAGAAATACATGGCAGTCTTAAATTAATATTAATGTTCCATAAAGTTGTTTACAGCAGTCTTCCCTTGTAAAACCGTTTCGATCACGATGCTTTTTCGAGATTATCAACTGTGCTACGACACTTCTTATGCTTCAATTTCACGCAGTTCTGTAATTTCCAGTTCTTTGAAGAACTCCGAAATTTTACTAATCTAGGCAATGCTGTCCCGTACTTCTGGAACCCCTAATGCTGCCATTCTTTTAGAGTTCTTCTCTGCATCGTCAGTATCGTATATTATATTTAAACTGACAATAACATTATCGATCTGGGCGAACGATATAATCCAGACACAGAGGGGGGGGGGCAGCGAATTCGAAATAACTCGAATGTTAGTAAACAAGCGTTCGAGGCCATTCATTTATATAAGGACACGGCGACAGTGGGGTTTCGTGTTGTCGAATAGCACAATCTAGTCCGAGGGTTGCGATGGGAGGGAGCAATATTTTGGAAAGGGGCTGGATTAGTTGAAGTAAACGTCAATACTTGGGCTCTTATTATATGCGATGAATATCGATAAAGAAAGGTTAAAGCTATATAATAAAAAATAAAACTCTGACATTTATCTTGTTAATACGTAGAAATTCATGATTTCACTCTTAGAATCTTTTATTTTTTCCTGAATTACTGAATTTGAAAATATATTCCTGAAATGTATAATTTTACTGTCGTGCAATCACGAAAGTACTGAACATTTAGGAAAAAATAATTTATAAATATAAAAATAAACATTAAATACGTAACTACTCATAACTATAAAATATATTAATATTTAATCTTTTTTTTTTGAGAAACTAAAATCATATAAAACTTCCCTTCCAAATTCATTAATTTACGGTTTGCTTATTTATAAAATATATACGAAATTTCTTCCCTGAAATTTAACTGGTGAACTTTTCGATATCTATTTTAGCTCTGAATTCAATTAACATTGTACAATATTAAGCAGGAAATGTCCGTCTAAATTAAAGTTTTAGTGAAACCCGTGGAAAAATCACATCTCTTACTAAAAAAAAAACTTTAAAATCGTCTGGATTACCGCCGAAATAGGATATTAAAATATAATATAAGGCATGTTCGAAAGATTTCTTGACGTATGAAAGCACGTATCAAGATATCTAATATGCTGCCCTAACAATATGGTATATTATTTTACGCCATCTTCAATGGAACGTGGATTAATAATAAAATATTATAAAAACATATGATCCTCATCCACTGCACTTTTAAAACTAGTGAGAGTGGTACCGTCTATGCTCATTTTTGAAAAAACAAAACAATTTCATTTTTTAATATAATTTTCTTTTGTTTTTATGTTATCTTCATTTTTTTCATATTCATTTCTTTATGTTAACAGAGGTAAATGGATGGCTCATCTAATAGAGACAAAGCTTTATTTGATTTCACGATCTTCATTAAATACATTATGCCTTTCATATACTTATTTTCATGATCGAATGATTAACCATGGAAGAGAATAGGTCTATATGAAGAGCAATATCTAACAACTACAGTATAAAGATAGAATTTACTTTCTACTCACTGTATATCGGAAACGCCAATTCCATACTCAAAGATGGCTCTAATCTGTTTAGCTGCTAAAGTTCTTATCCTAAACAGCATTTTGTTCTAGGGTTACCAACTGAATTCGTCAGTAAGGTAATGTCGATAAGCCCTGCCACAGATACGCTGCAAATACCATGTGATTCGAGCTTATCTAGTATATTGTGGCTAGATTTTAACATATCCAGTATAAGAATTACAGAGTCAAAAATGTTTAAATAAAGTTTTCCTTGTTACCGCAGTGGCATCCTGATAAAATATTGTACAATATTTCAATCTATAAAAAATTGGACGTTGTCTTACACCATTTATGTATAAAAAACGATGAAAAAACTTCTACATAATACTAATTTTTATGTTCAAAGATTTATTGAGACAATTATTCGAAATTAAATTTATTTTTCATTGTTCATTAAGCTTATATGTTATATATATATTTATTTAATGATTCTTCAAAAATGACTATTAATTTCACTGTTTCAGTTTGTCATTGGGTCCCCATATGAAAAATGCATTTTGATCAACGTGGTTGGAAAGATTTTACTATTTTGATCAACACTAGTAAAGCCGGTCATCCAAAAGGGTTGCATAATATTTCTCTGTTATTTCTCTATATATCATCAATGCGATGGAGGAGAGATGAAATACAGTAAAAACTTTTTTCACTAATACCTACCTTTATACCACCACATAATACTTCAATGCCAATTAATAGATATTCAAATATTATTCGATTTATCTTACGGCTTTTACAGACTATTTATGTTATAATTATAAAATAAAGACTACGCCTTTCAAGTACATAGTTATAATATCTTAAGAATTGTCGTTTCACATTTAATCTGAATTGTCTCTTGCACAATGTTCTTCAACTGTTTATCCAGTAATCATTGATTTTAACTGGTTGCAGATGAGGTATAAATAATACATGCCGATTGGCATGTAATATAATGATCGGCATTAATTTAAATGTAAATGTTTACTTTATGTGAAACTATTACACAATTACCAACAAATCATGTGAAGATTATCGTTTTCAGATTAGAGTTATTTAAAACTATGTTTTGCTCAAGTTATTCCTCTAAATAAGGTTAAGTTAACTTGGAAGTCAAGCTTTCCAAAATTTTTATGATAAAAATATGACTTTTTGACGCTCATTACAGAATATGTGATGTGATCTACATATACTTCGTCAATAGACAGAATAACAATTTTTATTCCCCTCACAAGAAGTTCTGTTTCCTACCTTGTCAGTAGCAAATATTCTTTCTTCGACCCATGCGCATCGTTAATAGTTAGGGTTGTAATTTGGTCGAATCACATTTTGTGATCAATCCGATCATTAATTTCTTTATATATGGATATGGATAATGGATCTTTGCAATGCCTCAATATGTATATTCTTATGCATCTCGGGAACCTTGAATGAAAGATGAGATTCAGTGTCACTGGTACTGCAGTGTCACATGTTGAGACGTTTTAACCGGAAGTATAGCTTATGGATATTAGACGAGATTTAAAAAATTGTTATGGAGACCATAACTTCAATAGCCGTCTGACGATCCGATCAGAAGATTGAACCTACACATATATCTGATAGGATAGATTACTTACTTCTCAAAGTAGGCCATTTTATATCTTAATATTAGCTTTATGAAATGCAGGAAAGGATAGCTTTTAAGTTCTTCCGTTTCCATGAGATTTCATACATAATAATAAAAAAATTACATATTTCATTGAGAAACACACAATTCCGTAATCCATCACTCCATGCCAAAGTATCAACTAATAAAGCTAATCGAGATGCTAAAAAAAGCTCCTTGTCTATTATTTGCTTAATTGTCTTAATACAAGAAATCGAAAAAGATTGACAACGAATATCATGAGAAATTAAAGAACCTGTAGAAGTGTAAGAGGCTAAAACAAACGCATCAAAACTTCGCCCTGAAAGAAACCATACTTCACTAAGTATATTATCATTTATATTACTACAAAAAAAATTTGATGGATGGTGATTTAAGTTTTTTAAGTCGATTTTAAGCTGATATCGTACTTTATGTCCATGATACACAACCTCTAGTGATGACGGTTTTGATGAATTTTTGTCGGATCCATAGCCTCAAAAAGGAATAGCTATATGTCTTGAAGCGTGTGAGAGTTTCGCTATGAAGAAAACTGTAAGATTGGTAGAATAATTGATGCACTATGCGGAATATCAAACGGTTTTTCTAACAGTTCATAGATTGGCCGAATTACTGTGTCACAATTTGGTAACTTCTAAAAATGATTCTACAAAACTGGATAAATTTCAAAACAAAAATATTTTTTACAAACAAGAATTGTAGCTTTTGAATTTATGGAGCTAAAGGAAAGTTTCGATTCATTAAAAAATCTTACTCTGAGTCATTTTTGCTTCCATTTTGATTCCTCACTGATTCTAAACGAGATGAACGAGAATCTTTATATCTTAATCATTTATTTATAAAGTAACTCATCACAGAATATAAAGATTTGTGTATTACTATAGTTTTTAAAATTAAGCATTTATCACTTACAGGATTGATTTTAAGCGTATAATTTCTTAGATTTACAGATCATTAAAATGTATCTCTGGTTCAATTCAATAGTAATCCTTTCTTTAAAAAGTGGTTATCCCTGGCGAATGGACAACTTCTGTATCGACTTTTATAGCTGAAAGTCAGAGCGTGCTTTTTCATAATTTTCAGGATAGAGTGGTATAAAAGTCTTTTCCTCATTCTAACATACAAATCGCACCTTCACCGCTTGATTCCGGTTCTCATGAGGAAAAATATAGTCCTTACCTAGTACGAAAAGGCTTTTTACAAACCTCGTTACAACCCTCGGCTTCGCCTCGGGCCGCAAACCTCTCGTTTCGTAAATAAAGCTTTTCCATACTCGATAAAAAATGTACTATTCCCGCACTCGGAGAGCAAAATACGATTTTCTGCAGCTGTCTAGAGGGAACAAAATACTATTTTTCCTCCCTAGGGAGGAAAAGTGTTTATAGGCGCTTCCCGACCAATGAGAAAGCAGAATTTTACTTTTCCTCCCTTCGGAGGAAAAGTGAATGAACGGAACCATCTAATACGTTAGGATTCTCAGTTTTCCGTGCCTGCGTAACATCTAGCATTTACGATGTTTAGACTTACGAGTATATGCACCAGTCTACCGCGGGCTCGACCTTTTTTTTGCACTTTAAGTTAGGTATTCAAGATTATAAAGTTAAATAAGATTAAAATAAAATAAAATTTATATTCTATATGAAATTTATTACAAAAATTCTTATGTTTTTTAAGTATTAAAAATTATCTACATCTTTTTTTTAATTAGTTTTAATTTGAAATTCTATTTATTATGCTATTAAATTTTTTTAAATTTTAATTGAGCGTAGATTATTAATAAACTTATAATCTTCAATTGATTAGTCTTATTTATTTATAGAAAATGGGGGGGGGGCTCTGCCCCCAACCCCGGCGAAGATTTAACCCACTGCACCCCCACCACTCAATCCTACATCTCTTCTTAACATACTAATATCAATTTCCAAATAAAAGGAAATTATTTAATTTAATTTTATTCAATTCAAGTAAATTGCAGATATAACCTTAAGAGAAAACCGATAATATTATATTTTTGTAAACCAAACGAATTACATTTTATATTAGGGCAACTTATTTCAGAGCGAGCATCATTTGAATCTTTAGATTTTATACCTGCTTGCTCTATCTAAGCATGATTAACACATTGGGGGGGGGGGTTTGACATTCTTTAATTCTGTGAGTTTGCCGTTCAATTTTTTTAACAAAGAAAAAGCGCCTTCATATGAGAAAATAATATGTGACACACGGGTATTTTGCTCCCTTGTGTCACAATGTACTATTTTCAGTTTCAGCTATTGGCCTTTATAAATTTGTGATTTAATTATTTTTGCATAAACTTTCATAGCTGTACTGCAGCTAATAAATAAGTAATTTTCAGAATAGAGTGGTGTAAAAGTCTTTTTCAGTTGCAGCTATTTACCTTTATAAAATTCTGATTTAAGTATTTTTACATAAACTTTTATCGTTCTACTGCAGCTAATAAATAAGTTCTTTTCTTTTCTACGTTTCTACTTGATTTTTCAAAAAAAAAATTAATGTACAGCTATATCAACATATTTTCGAAACCTTATATTGGTAACATATTTCCGCTTAAAAAAAATATAAAATAATGTAGCAAACAACAGACAATATCTAGTAACGTTATACGTTTGATGATAATTAAATTTTCTAGGTTATTCTGTATATAAGAATAATTATATCTTTTTATTCAAATGACTAGAAAGGAACAACAAGAATCATAAGTTCATATATGACTTGAAAATTATTTTTATTCCCACTAATCAATTTAAATTTTCAGAAAAAAAAAAAATATATATTTCTATTTTCATAGAAGCAGAACTAACAAAATCTATATTTCTATTCATTTTTATTGATATTGATCCAGTTTTAAATATGTTAATAGTAACATTACAATGTTTGCAATCCTAAATCATTTTATAAATGTATTGACGCTTATTTGTAATTAGAATCAATATTAATAATATAAACATAATAGTTTTTACATAGTTGAAATAGTTCGCGACAATTATTTTACTATGATTCTTAAATTTATGTACATTTATTTTAGTTTCCTTAACACAATCAGTCTATGAATTATAATCAGATTTTTCCTAGAAGAATCATATAAGTGACTGCGCGAGATCGCATGTAAGAACTAAAAAATAGATATTCTCTGTATATGAAAATATATTTGTTGATGTAACAAATAAAAAATATTTTAAATTGAAAACCATGATTTTTTATTGAACGCTCTTAATCTTAGATCTAGAAATGAAATCGCATGCGTGCAAAGATGGTCGATAAACAGACAGAGCTGTAGTGGCGAGTGAAGCAAATAAAATTTTGCTTTAAAATAAGGATTCTTTTGAGAACACCAGTTTTGAGATCTGAATACACAAGAATGCCGTAAAATTTGTAAAGGAGATTTAGTATTGATAATTTAGTTTTCTTGCAATATGTTGGAGATATACTTGTATTTCTGACCTTTACCTCCTACATAACCACTAAGTAATTTAGAAATGCTTGCTTACGTTTATTAGTAGTATACGATCTAAAGAAGTCTGCAATAGATTCAAGATATTTTACTCCATTTATTAAAATGTTAATCGTATAATTATTTTTGTATTAATTCATTTACATAAAAAAAATCGTAAAATGGACTAACTTAATATAAATAGTTTTTACATAAAAAAAATCGTATATAAATAGTTTTTCTTTATAATTATTTTTTTTTAATTTATTTAATGTTATAACATACTTTCGAATTATTCCTTAATAATTTGTATTGACATTATAGATTATGTATAATGATTATTATTTTAAATAGACAATGATGATTTTTAAGGAATAATTTTCGTCATCGTCAACTTTCCGAATTGCCTGCGGAAGGCAAGCGATCGCGCACGCGCGTCACCGCTCTCGCTGCGCTTGTGTGTCTCGCGCGTGTTCTGTTCTATTAATATCCTGAATTTTATCAAGTCCAGGGAAGCTCTATTTGACAGACATAATGACAAGGAAATTAAATTAATCAATTTTAGATTGAGAAAACTCAATTGCAAATAAAGACGGATAATATTATTAAGTCTTATAAAAATTATTAAGCCTGGTACAAAGCTTAAGATGTGGTAAGACGAAGCGTGGTATTATATATTAATGCTCCAGAGTATTTTTTATGTGAAAGGATAATTAAGAATTTTTATCGAACACTTATAAATATCATTGAGGTATTAATTATAAATTTAAATTCATCTCCTTATGTCAGCTTTTTTAATTTGAATTGATTTTATAATTTTAAATTCATTGCTTTTCATTCTTTTACAGATTTATGATAAATTATATAATACACGTAAGACATAAAAATTAATTTCAAATAAAATAATACACGAAAGCTTTAAAAATTCTTATCTTCAAATATACTTTTCATACAAAAAATTATTATATATATATATATATATATATATATATATATATATATATATATATATAGTGTTCATATATACTATGTGTTTGTAGAATCATTATATTTGATGCTGGATATGTAGATATATCTGTATTATATTAAATTCATAATATGTAAAAAACAAAATTTATTGCGAAAATGCTTTGTTACCACGATACACGATATGACATACAGACGCGATACTCTCGATGGATTTATAAGCAGATTGAAAGAACAACTGCTTGACTGTGGACTTGATTGCATCTGATCTGCAACCCGATGCTTCGAGAAGAGAAGAGCTACAGAAGAACTTCACTTTGTGCGGAACCTCTGACCAGCGAGCATTAGCAGCGCAACTTTGTCCATTATTTAACTTTGTGTTTATTCTATTTTATAAATATAAAGTCGCGTCCATGGTCCCTATATTATGCATTTTACGTTGGCGTTTCTTGATATCGCGTACAGCAATTAATTATAATTATATAAATAAAGAATATTTTATATGAACTTAAATATACATTGTTTACTTTTTAATAACAATAGGTTATGGGCCCAGGCCTAGTGTAGACAAATGGAAGAGCAAAGGCAATGTAAAGTTTATAAAGTTTTGAAATACAGTGCATAAAAGTGAAGTGAATTTTATAAAATGTGTAGAATGGCAGATTTTCGTACAACAACAACAATTTCAACATGGAGCTACAAACTGCAGCTCATGTTGATGCGAGACCAGTTATGGAAAGTTATTAAGAACGAGCCACCTACTACTTCAGATGCAACATGGACTGGCTTATCAGTTGAAACTAGTCAGCTCAGATTTATGAAAAATTCTCAATGAGCACGTGAACATTGAAAGTTGAAAAAGAATCATCAAAAATCTACTCTGTCAGGTAGAATTTGTTTACAACGACGGCTGTGCCATAGTGTAATACAAGGGGGTAGTGATATGCTCGAACAGTTTACTACACTATGTAAATATGCTCTTTGGAATGAGTTCTCATGTCAATGATAACACGCTTATATGAATCCTTCTGTACAATATTCCAAATTCTTACGGTATCCTCATCATGGCTATAGAGGAAAGGCCAGAGAAGGATTTTACACTTGATTTCGTTAAAGGAAAACTGACTGACGAATTTATAAAGCGGAAAGACGCATGACAAGCAAGGAATAGTACAATAAATGAAATGACTATGATGTCTGTACATTCTGATAAAAGGAAAATCGAAAGTGCACAGTTAAAGCGTTTTTTATGTAAGAAGAATGGCCATGCCAAAAAAGTACAGAAAATGTAAATATTGGCTGAATAAACAACTATAGAAAAAACCAAATTCAAGTGTTATCGATGAAGAAAACTACGACTGCTTTTAGCTCAAGTAGAAGTCTGCATCAGAGCAAAAAATGAAGAATAATAGATTCAGGAGCGACGAGTCACGGCTCAAGCGCTAATTTTTTTCGAGAAGCTTGACGGAGGCAGTACAGGATACGTACACCTCGCGCATGCTCAGAATCGTGTTAAAATAGAAAGAATTGGTATCGCGGCAATTAAATGTGCAGATGGTAAAAAAGGAAATTCAGAAATAAAATTGCACGATGCACTGTATGTTCCCGGTTTAGATGCAAATCTTCTTTCAATAAGTAAATTAATGAACGACGGATATGAGGCTATTTTTGAAGAAGTTAACTGAAAAATTATAAAAAATGGAGCAGTGTTAGACATAGCAAAGATAGCCTCGAGTCTTGACGAATTCATAGCGGAAAAACCTTTTTCGGGAAAGGCAATGGCTATTAATAATAGCAGTACGGAGAACTGTCATCACGTCTGGCATAGAAGGTTCAGACATAGTCTTACAGCGGCAATGAAGGAGTTGATGAAAAATGAACTGCTTGTGAAGATTAAAATAATGGACATCATATGAGAAGATTGCATGCAAGAGAAATAGATTTTTAAACATTTTCCAAAGAAATGTAGATCTTGAATTATTTCATATAAATGAAAGGCCCCATGCAGACCCTAATTCCAAGTAGCAATAGATATTTTATGACCATCATTGCTAATTATTCTACATATACGGACATTTATATAATGCGCCTAAAGAACGAAGCAACCGTATTAGTTCTAGAATATACACGGGTAGTCAAAATACAATTTGTAAAAGTACCAAAGATAATTAGGTCAGAGTGAGGAAGAAAGTATTTTAATAAGTAACTCCAAGTCTCTCTTAAGGCTAAAGGCATCTTCTTACAATATACATAGACGCCGTATTCGTTACAACCCAATGGCGTTACCGAACGCAAAAATAGATCATAGATCGACACGTCGAGGTGCATTCTTTTTAATACATATCTCAGTAAAAAATATTGGGGAGAAGCTGTTCAAACAGTAAAATATCTGCAAAACAGACTATCAAGTAGTCAACAATGAAATCACTATATAAATTATGACTCAGAGAAGTCGAAGTGACAAAATCTATAGATCTTTGGCTGTGTAATTTAGATATACATGCAGAAAGAGCAACGGAAAAACTGGACATGAAATGTGAAAATTGATATCTGTTTGTTATTCAAGTGAATCTAAAGGTTATTAACTTCGAGATGTAACAAAAAATAAAAAAAAGAGATACAGAATTTATCGATAAAAAGGCATCGAAAAAATTCTTTGCTTCAAAAGTCATGTTGAACAACAAGCATATAATGAATGATGATTATGACGACATTATTTCCATCACGTCATCAAGCGAATTTTACATAAGCTTCGAAGATAGTTTCTCCAAAGTAGTATTCAAAAAGAAAACGTACCTGAATCAAGCGAGCATCGAAGTTTACGGCGCTCTGAAATTCCAACCGGATCGTTCCATCGAATAGATATATGGCTGCTTCACATTTAACGAGAGAAGAACGTGAAAAGAAGTACTATCAGGAGCAAATTCAGATTATTGCAAGCAGGCTATGGACAATAACATATATTCGTAGATTCAAACTAGTACATGGGAGATCGTTCCGAAACCAGATGGAAGAGACATAATGAAATTTAAATAGCTCTTTAAGGTAAAAAAGCCAATGCTAACGGAAAAATAGAAAGATATAAGTCCAAGATTTTAGCTTGTGGCTACTTGCAAAAATTGAGAGAACATTACGAAGAAATATTTGTTCCTGTCATAAAGTAGACAATTTTTCGTACGCGATTGACAATAGCAGGTATAAGTAATCTCCATATTAAGCATTTCAACAGGAGAACGATCTTTCGGAAGGGAGAGAGGCATAAAACGATAATTTAAAGGCAACCAGAAAGTTATATTACTTAGTTTACAGGGAATTTACAGTTTAAAACAAGTGGTGAACACATGGAATGATTTCTAGAATGTCTGTTTGAAAAAATTTTAATTCAAGCTGAGTTAAACAGATCTATGCTTCTATAGTAAGGACAACGGTGATAATAAAATTTACTTAATGGTTTACGTCGAAGAATATAAGATAAATAGAAAGATCTAAAAAAATCGATAAGGTAACAGATTATTTAAGAATAAGCAAAAATATCTATAGAAAAAATTTTACATAGATTTGGTTTACAAGATCGTAAAATATCCAATATTTCTCTGGATCAAAGTTATTTAAAAGCTCGAGACGATATGACGCCAATCCCGTAATACGAGTGTTATAAACAGCTTATTCGCACTCTACAAGAGCTCGCGGTAAGCACACAACCAGATATAGCTGCAAGTGTAACAAATTTAAGTCAGCACAATAAGAATCCTACGATATATATACGATATATATACGATAAATATCCTATATTCTTATCGAATATACAAATGCTGATTGGGCTGAAAATCGTATTGATAGAATAGTAACTTCAGTTTCCAATATTTCGGGTCATGTATTAGTTGAACTTGTCGGAAGCAACCATGCGTGTCACTTTCATCGACAGCAGCCGAATACGTTGCCCTTGCAGAAGCGACACAAGAAGGTATATGGATCTGTCGCTTACTTAAACATTTCTACAAAGATATTTAGAGATGTCTAAAACTTTTAGAGCACACAAAATTTAATCATAAAACTTAGCATATCGATACAAAATTTCATTTTGTTAAAGATATGAAATACAAACAGATTATGAATTCGAAATAATATCCTACTGAAAGCATGATTGAGAATATATTAACCAAGCCACTGGGTATCATTAAATGAAGAGGCTTTTCAGAAATGGCTGGATTAATGTACAACTAAATAGTCGATATGTACATCATTGAAGAAGGATGTTGAGAAAATGCTTTGTGACAAGGCTAGACGATATGACATACAGACACGATACTATCGATGGATTAATAAGCATGATTGAAGATTGAAAGGACAACTGCTTGACTGCGGACTTGATTGTGTCCGATCTGCAACCTAATGCTTCGAGAAGAGAAGAGCTACAGAAGAACTTCATTTTGTGAGAAACCGCTGACCAGCAAGCATTAACAGCGCAACTTTGTCCATTATGTAACTTGGTGTGCATTTTATTTTATAAATATAAGCAGCGTTAATCGTCTTTATATTATGGATTTTACATTGGCGTTTCTCAATGTCGTGTATAGTACATAATTGTAATTATATAAATAAAGAATAATTTATATGAATTTAAATATACATTGTTTACTTTTTGATAACAATACATTTAGTTAATAATAATAATTTGTAACAGACTGTTCTAGCTTTCTTCTTTTTTTTTTTAAAAACAATATTTAACGTGTGTAAATGAGTTTCGCAATTGTCATTAAAATATTCCATATCGTTCCATTTTATCTGAATGAACACTTGAACGAAAGGCCACGACATTGGAGTGAGAGATTTCGTTCAGATTTAGAAAGGTATTTATAACTCCAATTTCTTCCTACATGAACCCTGTAAAGAATTAAACCGTAACTTTCTTCGATTCCCAAAATATAGTAATTAGTTTAAAATTAATATATTTTGTCTACATAAGTTAAGTATAGTATATTCTCAGCTCAATTTTTTTCCTGAACATAACGCCTTATTCTAAAAAAGAATAACTTTTCAAACATAATCGTTTATATGAACTTATATTATATATCCACAAACTTATAGTTGCTATATTATTGTCAATTGATATTTGACCAAATTCACTCGCGTTAACAAATAATCTGTAGGAGGGATGATTTCTTAAATTTGATAAACTAAACCTAGATCAATAAATTAACAGAAGTTTAATTGAGAAAAATAATGTTAGTATACATTTGTGTCCGTAGGCTCATTAGAACTTTTTTGATTGAAATATTGATCTTTTTTTGAAACTAACGTCATAAGTAGCCGTTTTGATCAAAAACAAAATTGTTTTGATTACACAGAGATATCCAAATTAATTGAAGTAATTGTATGTATGACAGTATTGTATATCTATGATGGATTATATGTAACCTCGTCATAAAACTTTCTATTCTGATTGTAATAAAGTGTCATCATGTACAATCGAGAGCAAATCGGTCGCTCAATAGTATGCCATTATCTCTATATACAAGAGTATATAAACACTCATTGTTCAAAAAGACCCACGTAATCTCATTGAACGTATTATAGAAATTTTGAAAATCATCAATCCTATACATTATTGTGAGCAGTGAAATATGATATCTGGCATAAATCGTGCATTTTTGTTCCCAAACTTTTCAAGGCGATCCGCACAGATCCTGATGCGGACGTAAACAAAGAAGAGACTTATAGAAAGCAAAAGAAGAAAGGAAGGAGAGGCGAAGGTGAGAGATAGAGCGAGGCAGACTCGCGAGGCATATAGCCAAGAGTGTATATATATAATAAGGGAAGGAGGGGAAGGGGCGACGTGGGAGGGGGAGGGAGAGATAGTATTAGTATTGAAAATAAAGTCCCGCGCGCGGAAATATCCTATATAACATATAACGAAATTAGCGCTCGCGCGCGCGCTACGCGTCGCGCCGCGCCCGCCGCCTTCTCCTATACGTGAAAATAGAGCTGGCGCGCGACCAAATCCCCAGCTCCGAATAGAATCGAGCTGTATGATGGGCGGCGCGCGGTACCCCCTGCCCTCCCGACTCCCCTTTTCGCAACCCCTATATTCGATCCGCGCAGCACCCTCCTTCCATTACTTTCGCCTATATGATGATACGCGGAATCCGCAATATATCTGCTGTTCACCCGCATATACTTATGAAACTCGTATCGCCCATCGTTATATGCTGTGCGCGCGCGCGCGCGCGTGTGTGTGTGTGTGTGTGCGGGCGCGTTTGTACACAACATATAATGAGATATAAAATATAAAATTTAGATGAATTATATTTGAGGAAACGTTTTATAGTTGTAAAAACACCCACGCGTGCACGTACGCACGCGCGGGCACACACACACAGGTTATTGAATACTAATGCGGTTGTATACTTTTGAATAGTTTCCTCGTATGGTTTCGTTGTAAAAATTTGAACATTTGTTTTTTTCTGTGGTGCAGATTGCGGAAGTCGCAGTTACTTTGACCGCCGATCGAATTTTTACCATGAAATCTGTTAAAAATCCGTAAATCCTATGATTTATTGAATGATTTTGAGAATATTTAAAAATATGTATAAACAATAAAAGTTATTTGTAATAATATAGATATTGTATGTTCTATATATACATTTTTGCACTAGAAAATCGAGTTTTGTTTTTGTGAAACTTCCAACGAATTAGCCAAAAGCAGTGTTCCCGCCATTCTACGCTTTTCCCAAAATAAAAATTCAATTTTTTATAGTGAAGATTGACTCCAATATTCGCAATCATCACATAAAAACAACATAAGAATATAAAACTTTTCAACGTTCAGCAATTTTTCGTACCTTTCTAAACTTAATAAATGGATAATAAATTTTTTCATCGTGTATTTTACAGCAATACGTAAAAAATATAGCTTATATGTAAATATAGATCGCGGGAAAGATATGCGCTCGGAAATAAGAGCTCGCGAAACTGTATTATAAGACGTTCACCCTGGCTGGTTAAACGAAGCGTACATAATGCAATTATTGGTCGAGGGAGGAGAGAGGCTTTCGTATGATTGGATTTCAGCTCCGGTATAAAAAGGTGCATTCGATTTTGGATCATCGTCTGCACGATGATATTTGATTCGGGCAGGGAGGGGAGGAGTTACTTTTGAGATATTTAATAGGGAATGCCGAAAATTCTCTCTAAAGAAAACAACATAAATATATTTTTATAATTTTCAGTAAGAGCATAATTTCAGTAGGATAAACTAATAATATTGCTCTCTAGAACGGTATAGAAGTGATTATCCATTTCATACGAAAAAAAGTTCACTTAATAACTATAAGTGCAAATATAATCAGAATAATAAGTAAAAAATTTTAACTAAAAGAGCCTAGGAAGATTCACTTACTTAATAAATATGTATGAGTAAACAGAATCAAATATTTATAAAACGTTTAACAAAAGACATTTTACGTGGTAAAAATGTAAGGTACCTCTTGTAGAACAAAAAAGCATCTCACCGATTAACAGCTCATCTTCAAGGATCTTCGCCTGAAGGTAGAGTGTGTCTATATATATTCAAATAAAGTCTCTGGCATTAATGAGTTATTTTAAGATAATATTCGAAAAAGCGTCGTGTGAACCTACAGTGACTGTCGATAAATTATGTAACTACTTTTTTTTAAGCTTTCACTCCTTCGCGAGAGCAAACGAACGTTTTGCAAACAGATGGAAGAGCTGTTGCAGGCGTCGCGGGCGCATCGTAATAGAGCAGTTGCGATACAACGATAATATGTCAGCTTTGCCGTAATTTCCAGTATAATATTTTTTAGTTTTCTCAGTCGACTATGAGAATAGTCTTCAAGTAACTTTACTACAAAAGTTAACCAAAGTTCAAAAAAATCCGACCGAACCATATGAACGTCATGTAGTTCTTGTTATTGCTTCCGCCATGCTTCGCTTTCAAACTCATAGTCACACTTTCGTTTTACATCATAACTCTTTCTCTCGTAACCAACCGCAAACTTTTTGATCACCCCTACTCTCTCCCCCACTCACCCAATTGCTACGCAATTTTTTCCTATTTTATATATATTTTATTATTCTAATTTATTTAGAAATTGAAACCATGTATTAAATTCTAACTAAAGTTCATTCAGATAATGAATTATTACGTTCTCTAGTATAATTATAATTGAACGCAAGGAACTATTTTTTTTAATAAATCGCGTGATTTATTAACATACGAACAACATGATTTAAAAGTCTTAAATATATGTTTATATACTCGTGTGGAAATTCATTCTCGAATCTAACTAGTATCGGGTAAATTTTCCTTATTAAATGTTCGGATCCAAAAGGGAAATCTAGTCTTATCCTAGTTCCGATTTGTCCCACTTTTAATAGCATTCTTAATATGGAACGAGCTTAGATTTTGGTAGGTATACCAAGCTGGAAACTAGACAAAATCTAGTCAGAAAATCTAGAAATTAAGCCAATAATAAATTATTCTAATTTTGTTTCCTAGATTAAGTGAATAATTTTTTAACTCTTTAATATTTATTTATTTAAAATAAAAAAATAGATTTACGTATTTAGGTGACGCATACCATTAATTAGAATTTATAAATTATTTTCTATATGCATTACTACGTATTACGATTTACAGTTAATAATTAATAATTATTAATATATTTTTTTACACTAATTATTGTAAATTTTAATGTTAAGCACCTCTGTTGAACGAATAAATTATTTTATCTCAATGAAAAAAATTCCGACCTCCGCTGAGTATCGAAACCACACGACCCTACGATTCGCAAGCTAACGCATTATGCACTATGCTAAAACGCAATATGGGATTGCTATACTATATTTTGCATATGACCGTACAGCACTTAAGACCATATAATAATATTTTATAACGACAAGATAATACATACATAGTAAATCAATTTTTTAAATTCTTTCCCATGTTGGAAAGATCTGCGGGTGTTTATATATATATATATATATATATATATATATATATATATATACATACACGCGCGCGCGCGTGCACAACCACCCACCCACCCACCCACCCACACACACACACACACACACACACGCGCGCGCGCACGCACGCACACACACATTTATTATATATATATATATATATATATATATATATATATATATATATATCTAATTTTCGTACACATAAGGTCTTGATTAGAAAAGACGTCGCTTTTTCCAATATTAGAAAAAGTTGAGGAAATCTAACTAGAATCAAAATAGAAAGCCTAACCATTTCGTTACTTCTCTTACTATGCAGATTCCGCCTAGAAAAACGTGAGTTTTTCCAAAATAGGGAGAAGTTAAGGAAATCTAACTAAAACCAAGATAGAAATCCTAATCATTTCCTTAAGTTTTCTGCTTGTAAAATTTTGACTATACAAAACACGCATTTCTTTCTAACATCAATAAAAGATAAGGAAATCTGAATAAATTCGAGAAAGTAATAATTAATATAAGATGATTATTAGATGATCGAAGGGAAATCTAACTCGGATCTGGCGAGATTTACCTACATGAGGAAATCATCAGTAATACTGACTAGGATCTAGCCCGAACTAGGGATATGCCGAGTATATTTCTGCACGGGTAATGGCCAATCAATATACATATATCAAATCTGTAAATTTACATTGGATTTTCCTAGATTTTACTGATATATAGATTTGGAGAATATAACCAATGATGGATCCATTTATAATTTTATTGAAGATCGAATAAGGTGTTATTTTCGAATGAAAGTAGTGACTAGGAAAGTTTATTTATACCTCAGAAATTTCAATATGTTAAATGTCAATTTGACAATCATATCCAGGTAGAAAAATCTAATTCAATGGTTATCTTCTACCAACCCAAGAAAGTGTTTTATTTTGTTCAACCATAAATTAATTAACAGGCTCTCCTATCACTAAATTTTTTATTTGTCAATACGTGAACTAATGAGATTTCTTTTTTTCCCGATGAAGTAAACATCGCAAAGATTACACGTTCTTCCTTTAGTAAAAAATGTTATATAATAGTCGAATACATTTAAAAAGACCAGAAAGAATACTGGTTTTTCCGTTCACCAGTAAAGTGATTACACACTTTTGAGTATCGGCAATAAATATAGTAAAGTATACTAGTAAATCTTTTGCTGATCCTAGTTTCTTGGATAATTGAAGTGGATAACTAAAATTGAAAAAATTTTTGCACAAACGATCTTATCTGTAGAATATGACTCTGGATTTATTCCACATAAGAATTTCAGGATCGTGCTTGTTCAATTTTATTTTACGAGTATCAAAATTAAAAACATCCAATTATACTTAAAAAAATTACGTAATTTTTTTGGAATTCTCATACCCCATGTTTAACTTAACGTAATCGTCTGCCATACAACCTTCGTTCCCTTTAAATCCTCGACGGAATTTAGGTACGACTCCGTATAGAAAATGTCGAAAACTCAATTAAAATTTTGGAATCCGTTTTACATGTTCTCATACTAAAAATCATTTATACAGATAAGCGTATATTCATTTATTCGCAAGTTAAATTAATTAAGCAATGGGTGAAAATTTATTTAATGCGTTAAACTATTTAAATAAAAAATTTATATCAGTATTTTATACTGTAATATTCTATTATAAGCTTTATGAGAATAAAATAGATAATACAGATCAAATAATTTATCTTACAAAGCCGCTTTTTATTAATTTTATAATAATTTAAAAAAAAAAAGATAATAAAAATCGAAAAAGTATAATAATATATTTAATTCAATTAATCATACATGAAATAATTCTATAATACAAACATTCGATTGAAATTTATTTATAAGATATTTTTATTTAAAGAAAATTTATAATTAACTATAATCAATCTCTATTAATTGCATAGATGCAGAAGACCTATTTTTATTTTTTAAAAGACTCGCCTCTGGCTGATGAAAACCGGCTGTCGAGTTTATCCTAGTCTTTATATATTCATTCATATATAACCAAAATAATGCGTTCTTTGTGCTTAAATTAACCTAGATACTTTTGTTATTTTTAGAACGACTGTTTACAATTTTCTCTGTTAGATTTGTTTTTCACATTGTTAAAGCTTCTTTTTTAATCTTGAAAATTCATTAGAATGGATCACATATTTTTCCCGGCTTTGTCATTTTTTACGAAATTCACGACTCGAATATAAAAACCGTTCGAGTATTCGGCGGTTACGCGATGAATTTTTCGCCTTCGTCTTGTTCATTATCAAGATTGCTAGATCGAAGGTCAACTAGTTCGTTTTTTTTTTCTTCAAAAGGAATCGATTTTTTTGTCTCTAGTATAAGTTTTCCGTTTACCTAAATAATTTATAATATATCAAAGACCAACTAAAATTTCACGCAGATGTCATTTAGACGACCGTTATGTATTATTCTATTGTGAAACAGCGCTAAATCGTAAATTTTTATGAAAGGAAATGAATCGCATAATAATGATATTAATGCTTCGTTTGAATAATTATTGGGGCTATGAGCAGCACTAAATGACACCCTCGAAATATCAGCAACATATTTCATACGATCTATTTTCTATCGTAAAAGGTAACGATGATTTAGAAGGTATTTTACGAGAATAATAGATTCGATGCGCTTTGTACTGAAATATCGTACAATATTAGTCACAGCGCTGTTTTATTCAGCACTTGATTCCGATGTATAGAGTTAGAGTTTTTCGTATTAAATATCTGCAAAATGCAAAAGAATCCTGAATTAATTGAATCATCGCTTTGGACCGATGTCAAAAGTTATCGAGCAGAAAATAAATTGTCTCAAGAATTTATTTCTGTATAGAGAATTGTTTGTTTTTTATCAGATAATGATTCTATTGTATACGCCTCTGTTCGCATATCGCATTACTAAAATACGAATTATTTATCAAATAAATAACCGCGTCCATGTGAAATTTTCAGTAAAATCATTGATCTGTAATCAATGTATTATCTCTGCTCCGACAACTGTTCGACATCCAACTAAGTTTAAAAGTGTGCATTAAAAAAAATTTTCTATAGTTGGATATATATAGACTTACCAGGTCTTACACGGGGTCTTAGCAGCCTAGACTATATATTATTGATTTAAAATTGCGCCAAAATGAATATTTGATCTTGAATACAAAAACCATCTCGATATAATCGGTAGACGCTTATAAGGCCTTTTGCTACACAGAGCTCGATGCGTATTGATTTGAATTATTTGAAAATTCAATATATTTTTTTCGTGAGCACACAATCTTAAAATAGTCCAGAACAAAGACTATACATATATAGGCATCGCACACGAGAGAAACGAGCTTTTCCCCGAATTTGTTTTAAAAAGCTTTTTACGACAATTGAACGCGATTTATATCTTCCCTGGCTTTGGAGGGCTATTTTTGTCTCAATCAATATGGAATTTAATTTTGTATTAATAAGTTAGATGGGAATATAGGACACCGAGCATAAGAGACAATATAAATTCAGTATAGCAGCTATACTATTTTATGCACGAAGAGGATTATTTTATTTTATGTATTTCAGGCAGAATAAAGTTTCAGGAAATTTAGATCTGTCGGTACTTTATTCTGAATGTAGATAATTTTAATTGTTCTTAATCAAGTTACTGGAAATTATTAAATTCATTTGCCATTTTCTTATGACTCTCGTTACAGCTGATGTTTGTCGTTGTAAATTATATGTTTAAAGAACATCAGTAAAGGCTACATTTTCTTTTAATGAATAATAATTGAAACATTTTATTTACAGATATTATAAATCTTATTAATCTCTATATTTACAAATGCACAGTTTTCTATTTTATACATACTATATTTTAGATTCTAAAGAAAAATTTATTTATATGATATAATTTTCTTCTTCTTTCCTCATTACTTCTGTATTACATGATTATATTTTAATTAAGGATTATATAATTATATAATCAACGTTATAATATATATTCTGAGCTTACAATTTTTCATGCAAAAATAGCAAAATTACAATAGATAAATCTGAAGATGTAATTATGCAAATGTCAATCAGTTTCCAAAAATTGAACAACATTAATTACTTTTTAACAAGAAAATGTTTTTAAGAAAAACCAATTGTCGTCAATACATTACCACAAATTATCATTCTTCTAATGAGCGTATTCTAAATACGCGAACGGTAGCAAAAAGTCCGATCTATTGTATAAAGTATAAAAGATTCTGTTAAAAATAAAATAAAAATATATGCATAATAGATTGTTTTAGAAGCGTAAAATTCAGATAACGAGAAAAAAATCTCAAAAGATAGAAATGCAGGTGGAGCGTGAAAAAATAGAGCAGCCGCGGGGAAACTGATGCTCATAATGAATGCGCTCAGCATCGCGCTAGTATCGTTTAATTCCAACACAACAAAAAAAAATGATGGATATTCCGAAAGAAGAAAAATAAAGGTAAAAGAAGTCGAGTAAGCGTTCGTATATATATATATATATATATATATATATATATATATATTATATACGCATACGTATATGAGGTGAGGAGCGCGCTGACGGGCATGAATGCGCAGTAGCGCTGGTATATAATACGCGCACAACACGACACAGGGGGAGAACGAGTGCTCGGAAATGGCGTAGAAGCCTCGAAAATAAACAGCCCTCTCCCTCCTTTTCAATAGATGCGCACCATTTCGGTTATAAATGTTCCACGTGACGCTTCGCGCTCGCATGATTTCTTTGTGTTTACATATACATATAATGATAATGATATCGCCGAGCAGACGGGGATGACACGGCTTATCCATAGAAAATATACGTGGTTCCATTTTGAATTTAAGCTGCTTATTAAAATCAATGGACAGAATTCGTCGTAATTCAGTTTTGTTCACTGATGGGTATTTCGCGCTCATTACATCAATAGCAAAAGTGTAAGTTGAAATTGGCCGGTTCCACTGTTAGATGTCGCCAGCAATATGTATACATGTCTATATATTTTGTTATATATGTCAATTTTTTCTATTGCCATTAACCTTCAAAAATACGCAAGTCTTATTTCAAGTCAATCGTATTTGCGGCGTTCGTTGTTTTTCTTATTTCATCAAAAGAAAAAAGAAGCTCAAGAGCATCGATTGTTGGTAAAAACTTATGGTAAACATGCTTCAGTGATTAAAACATGGGAGATATGATTTCGTCACTTTAAAAGTGGAGATTTCGATTTGACATACAATGAACATCCTGATGCAGCGAAAAAGTTCAAAGACGAAGAATTACAGGCGTTATTGGATGAAGATCCAATCACAACAAAAATTGACACAAACACTTAATGTGGCCTGAGAAGCCATTTGCCAATGTTTAAAAGCTATGGGAAAGATTCAGTAGTATAAAAATGCGCTTGAACTACACGATAGACAAATGGAAAATCAAAAAACCGTTTGTGATATGCTGCTGCAACGGTTCCAAGAAAAATTTTTGCTGCATCGAATTATTACGATGGGCGAAAAATGGATTTATTTTGAGAAGCCGAAGCGAATAAAAATAATGGCTTTTTTGGTAAAGCCAGCCCATTAACTGTAAGCCCAAATCGTTGGTCGTAAAACGATGCTCGGCGTTTGTTGGGAATAGCGTCAATTTGAAAAAAGTCGAAAAATGGCTCTTGAATAAAAAAATTGTGAAATTCGTCTAAAAATTAAATGTAAGAAATATTTAAAATAATGCGCAGTCAGATTAAATTTTAAAATTAAAATATTATTTCCAAAATTTTTATCTTAAATTTATTTTTACAAATTCAAATTCTTTACTTAAATACTTCAAATTTTTTGGATATAGCATATTAAAAATAGTAAATCTGATACCAGTATGAGCAACACGTAAAGTTTTTTGTACGTGGCAAAATATGTAGCAATAATGTTTTATTTTTAATATATAACTTTTTATTTTTTTATTTTTAATAAGTTTTTTTATATATACTTCCAATCTCGTTGCAAAAGACTAGGCTTCCAAAGTAGAAGTTTTAAACTTTCGAATAATACGGTATTGGATAAAAATATACTTGATTGATGGAACATCAAGCATATTAATTTTTGACCCTATAATATCATGCTTTTATTTAGAATGGTAAATTATTTAGCAAATGACTTTTTAGATAATTTATGTGCATCTAAAAACCAGAATAACCTATTATTACAATAATTGATTTACTTCGTAAACTCAAAATAAGAATCTTAAATCTAGTCCTTGAAAAATAAAAAATTATGGGAATATAGTGAGCAAAATCGGTATTTTTTACATTTTTTTATACTTTATGCATTACTTCGATTAATTATTTTTATCAGCGGAGTATGTAAAATAGTTAGAGCATCTATTGACAGTTTAAATATACACCAATGGCAGCTATAGGATTATAAGAAGTACGTGAAAACATTGCTTAAATTAGTAAAACTGAAAATTACCGAAATACATCAAAGTAAAGCAGAAGAAGTGTAATAGCAGAGTTAAGACCGTAAACAAAGCATTATGAAATTCTCTCCAAGTCATCGAAAGGGATATAAAAGAGACAGCGGAAAAAACTTCATTTTTTATAGAAATATTAATACTATTTTAAGTATTCATTGAATGCCTGAATCTGAAGCTGTTAAAATTTATTTTCTAAGCTTTAAATAGCAAAAAAATCATAAAGAATGGTACAAAATAAGAAAAATTAAATTGGATAAGAAAGAACTATTTGCCGTTGATATGATAGTTATGTTTCTAAGCAAAATACATATATTATAATTATTCAGAGAAGTAAATCTATTTCAAAAATTTTTTTTAACTAATTTTTTTTGTATTATATTATAGTTTAACCAAAATATAAGGAAAATAATGAGATCAGATTTATCCTGTTTTGTCATATGCTATGGGGCTATAACATTAGTAGAATTAACATTTAAATAAATTTACG
>JACCIC010000032.1:3880000-3897500 GCA_018907035.1 Sycobia sp. Sy_11 | reverse complement strand
GGCACTCGGGAAAAGCCGCGCGATTTAATCGCGTCTTTTTCTTATATGCTTTCGAAACTATGGACGGACGCAGTAGAAGAAAGTAACAATATAGTCAGGATGAATCAAGTTTAAAAGACGAACGAAGGAATTTGCAAATTATCACGGAGGGAATGAATATATATATATATATATATATATATATATATATATATATATATAAATTTAAAAAAGATAAAATATATATCAAGTACGTTAAAATAAGTATTTTTCTAGTTCTTAGGGCCGGTAATTAATTTTTTTCAGGTAAAACAAAAATTAAGTTAAAAAAATTAAAAATAAATTTTAAAAAGTCAGATAGACAACAGTAAAGGAAACGCTTCCTGTTAAGTATATAATAGTAGATTAATACAGCAATTATTGAATTATTCAATTTTTAAATTATTATAATTAAATTTTTCAATTTTTGTACTGGTTATTTTAAAACTGAAATTGTAAACAAAGTGATTTTAAAATTATATATTTGTATATTGCATACTGTATAGGCTACGAGAATATTTCTAACTATTGATGTAACATCAATACGATGGCTTTGTTAGATTACTCTTTTAATAAAGTCTGTGTAAACCGAGAGTGAAGCTATATAGCTATTATATAGGATATGTTAAATCTGGCAGACATCAATTCGTATTTAATATAAAGCTGACAAAGCTCTGGGATCGAATAAGCGAATATAACTATACTTATTTAAAGTTAATTTGCACGTATTTTTGAGAAGCTTTGATTTCTTCACATATCAAATGTATGCGAGAGGAAATCCAACGTTTAATATAGGATTCGATGTCACTGAGAAATGCAGCTCATCAGAATCATTTTTAATAATGCGACTATTTGGCAAATTCAACTTCAGGAAGATGACATTATATAGGTATATTATATGTATATATGTATATACGGAACACTTAATATTTTGAAGATTCTATTATGCTGTTATGAAAAGATGTTAAAATATAATAAATTTGATTGGCATTAACTTATTTATTTATCTTTAATTTATTTTCATTTTATAGCTTTATAATTGTTTGCTGCACATTTTGATCTTTTTAAAAAATAAAAGAATTATTGTAGTATCATAGCTGAATTAATAATTATTTTTATCGGTCTTACAGTCTTTATACTATAATATATTACAATACTATAATGACAGTCAAACTGTCCTTGTATATAATCACTCCCGTACAATCTGAAATGGAATTAATATTAAAAATAAAATAATCTATATTCTATGTTTGTAAATACTATATATCATAGTTAAATATTTATGTATATTTATATTTGTGTCACTAATAATATATATAAATAATACGTAATACAAATTTTTCTTTGAATTCTATGAAAATTTAGAAATTGATTCAGGAAACATCAACGCCTCTAACAAATTCCGAAGGTTATAATGAAATAGACATAATTTTCGGCAGAAAATTTTTATAATTGAAGAGCACACATAAAAAACTTTAACTATCTCGAAAGGTGAATTCATCGAAATAATAAAATCTAAAAAAGGTACTAATAATAATAATAGAATATTTCAAATAGCACGCTGAAAAAAATGTCTGTCATCGAGTAAATATTTTCTTGTTTTATACCAAGTAAGTTATTTTCTTAAATTAAGAAAGTACCTTTTCAAATAAAGGAAGTATTTATTTGATGCAAAAAGAGTTCACTTTCATATCAAACCACGTCATCTTAAATCTTAATCTTAAATAATATTTTCTTGATTTAAGAAAATGATTTACTTATCATAATAGTAAATATTTACTTGATACCAGAAAATTATTTTTTCAGTGCAGTAAATAAAAATTTTATGGAAACTTCTCTGTGTCTTAAATTATTAATTTATTACTTTTTTATCAAACATTAACGTATATTATAAAATATTATATATTATGTATATTATATTAATGTATATTATAATATATTACTCGCTTATACAAGTGTGTGATATTATAAAAAGAGTTTGCTATATAATCAGTTTTTTGTGATTAAAAATGAAAGAATAGTGGTCGTAGTTTTTGACCTAAAATTCATATACAGCGTGTCAAAATACGTAAAAATACATATAGGTCCAGTAATTTTTTATTCTTTTATGCAATTATTATAGCAGCTTAAATATGTTTACTATATATATATATATGAAGAATTATGAGTAAATGAACCTAGAAACATCTATTTATTCAAGCACTACGTATTGGTGGAATGGACTGAAATGTTTATGAAATTTTTAAAAAAGTCAACCAATCCGCTGGAAATAATGCGAGCAACACTATGGTATAACAAACAAGAATGTATACGGACGAGCAATAATATGAACTTACAAGTTATGCGCGTCAATTCAAATAAGTACCCGCTATAAATAATTGAAGATAATCACTTTGAAATAATATTTGAAAAATGCAGATCGACACTATGGTGATCTATATGTTAAAACAGGAAGCAAGAAAAAGTAAGAACTTCGCTAAAAAGCGCCACTGTGGTTTTTTTAATGCTTTCACGTACTAAACTTTAAGATTTACAATAACATTTACAATTAATTCAAATTAAGACCATATATTCATTAATTGATAAATTAAATCAACTTAAAAAGTTCAATAAGTTAAAATTACACTCATTCGATTTTAGAGCGGACTAACTTATTATTCATATATACATACACATGCATACACACAGCCACATAATTTGACTTTCGTTAATTTATCGCCATGATATATATATATATATATATATATATATATATATATATATATATTTGTCGTAAAACTTTACCGTATATATAAAAGTTAGGCGATGATAATTAGCTCGCCGCTGGACGCGTGCGACGATTAAAGCGGTTACGTCAAACGGCCGATAATTTTTAAGTTTATTAATAAACTACTTCGTCTTTAGTGGTTTTTTTTTTCTTATCGAGTAGTTTTTTTGTAACCGAGGAAACTCTTTAATTACAATATGCGCACGTGGCGCGGCGAGGCATCGGCTGCATGCGCCGAGAGACGCGCAAATATATAATTGGCTCTTTCGCATAATATAGTTATAAGTTCTGCGCGCGTGCATCGACGTGCTCGAAAATGCAAAAACTCCTCGCGGGACATTGTATATGCCTGTGTACCATACGTACATACATGCATACATAGATGCGCGCGGGCACACACATAACTGCGCTTCGAATTCGCTGGACGGGGTACCGATGAACATTAACATATTGCTAATGGCATTTATTTTGACAAACGTATTGTATAAAACACTATACTTATATAGACTTTTGTTTATAAAGGCAAGAAAAATACGTCAAACCACTGCGCAATGAATTTTTTATATACCGATATATATATATATATATATATATATATATATATATATATGTGTGTGTGTGTGTGTGTGTGTGTGTGTGTGTGTGTGTGTGTGAAACGTGTGTGTAGGAAGGAAAATTCAATTGTTTTTTTTTATTTTTGTTTTTCAACTGCATATATAATAAATACTAATATAATTGACATGCTTTTGTAATCAATGAACGGTGATAATTTATGCAGCGTTGATAAGGGAATGATTTACAGCGTCGATTAAATCAGTTCTTGGCTATTTATATATAAGTTTTCAATATACTTTATCGTCAATTTATTGCAAACGGATAATATTGCGGCTTAGAACATTTAAGTTATCGATTAATTCGATCTAATGAACGTAATTTGTTCGTCGCCAAAAAAAATGTAACTCATTATTACAAATAACAAGTTTTGTTATTTTAACATATTTTTTTACGATCAATTCCGATTTTATATCACTCAAAGAAATATTTCATTAAAATTTAGTAAACTTCCTACTAATAGGAAGGTGTGCTTGAGTTATGAGACATTTTATTATAATTTTATTAAGAATTGCTATGCTTATCGTGATTTTTAATAAAAGTTCTATTAATCATTAATGCCTGCATAGTAAATTTTTTCATAAGTCAAGCCTGTCTCATTATTAGTAAAATATATAAAAATTTTTATAAAACACTTTTCTCCGTGTAATATATTATAAGAATTATAGTCTTTGAATATCGCTACTGCATTGATACATTAATCGTAAACGCATTTATAAAAATCGTACAAATCTTGAGTATTTTAATGAAGTAAAATCCGGTAAACCTGTCGATCATAGTTAAACTTCGTATAAGCTATTTAAAATTTATTTATTTATTTATATAATCCTAAGCTCCGAATGGATGAATAACACATTTTTCATAAAAGAAAACACAAGAAAATACTTTGCTCAAGTGTAAATCAGCCATTACCAACGACGCTTAGAATTTTCTATATATTCAGAAATAGTCAAACATATTATGAAACTAAAATATGGAATTAAATTATTTTTAAAGACATGAATAATATATAATTTTCCCTTTAAATAACATAGAACTGAAATAAAATATATATGCTTCGCATCAAGTCAAGAATTTCAATGGAGAAAAGTGCTATATAACTATTCTATGATTGTTAATTAAACGTTTCTAAGTATATTTCATCTTGTTCTGGTATACTATGCGGCTGTCCAATTATGATGTATAAGAGAGTAACGAGTACCTCGTCAGCATTTCGATCACCCCGATTCCACCGCGTTCGATGAGAAACCACATATTACTATATACGTCAGGTGCGCGGCGTAGACTTTCTTTTTCACCTATGTGTTTTGTAACTGTGCTCGAGGGGGTGGGCGGTGGGGGCGAAGAGGACGCACATATATAACGAGGGAGGAGAATACCGCAGGGGGTCGGTAGGGAGGGAGAGATTTATAAATAGAATCGGTCAATGCTGCTATGGGAACACTTCGGCGTCCCTGACGAGGTCTACTCCCCCCCCCCCTCACCTTCCGCCTCGACACTCTCACCCCCTCCCCTCGGCCGCCCGTCTGTCTCTCTGCCCCCCCCCCTCGCGACAAGTCGCGGGCGCCGTTCATATTCATTCCAGTATTTATACACAGGCCAAAAGGGATTTATTCATTCGAGCTTTGCTGCTGGCTAGGCGTAACAATCTACGACACGTGTGTCGCTCGAAATTATTTTTTTCGACTTCCGCGATTCTTCCGTTATTTTTTCTCTTCTGAATTTGGAAAGAAATCCCGAGAAACGACTCGAGTAAAAAAGGCGGAATACGAAAATCGAATCTCGAGACAATGTCGCACAAATCCAAGATAAAACTTCATGGGCAATAAAACACGTGCACCGTGAGCCACGATATACCAAAAAAATCATGTATTTTGTTATCAATAAATAAAATCAAGTTATTTGCACATAAAATACTTATACGTAATTAAGAAAACGAACCTTGGAACGAATAAGAAACAAATGTATAGCGCATAAAAAAAAAACTTTTAATAAATGAAATTATGTTGGCGATCATTCGGAGACAGATCGGATGTCTGATCGACTGCTTTATTGTTTTTGGTCGTAAAGGCAATACAAAAATGTCAAGAAAGGTGATAGCAATTAAATATGACTAAAATTGAAAGACAAACAACAAACATATTAATTAGTAAATATACATTCATCTTATTAGCAACTTAAAATACACAAATACTTATCTATGAAAATAATTCCAAAGAACGCACACATCCTCTGTCAATTAACTATGTTTCAGACTTTGTTGAATGTCTGCAAATGTATAAGAAGCAGGATTTCTCCTCCAGACATCCTTTTAGTTTTATTCAATAAAAATGGGACGTAATAAAACCTTCTTTGCAAACATTTTTTTATTCAAATATATATAATTGAAAATATAATTTTTTAAAAAAATATACCACTGATAGTACAGAGCTACGAAAGTTGTTATACTTTATGTTTTGGTAAACATAGTACTCCATCTGATGGCGTAACTTTTATCAGTTCGTTTTAAAAATTTTGTTCTAATACTAAAATTTAAAATGTACGAAATGATTCTAAGAATTATTTTGGGAGAAATTGACGCAATTGTAGAAACAAAATGTTATAATAAATTGATTTGAGTTTTTGTTACATTTGTTTACATTTTTCTTATGCATACATTTAGGAAGCGCCTTATTCATAATACGTTTAACAAGCTGTATGTTTGTAATTTACCAATAAAATCGAGTAATAATAAATTAATCAATAATTTTATACTTTTGTAAATATACATATATATATATATATATATATATATATATATATATATATATATATATATGTATAATAATTCATATTTTAATATAATGATTTCTATTAAAATAAATCGGGATCTTAATACATATAAAACTTTTTCTAAAGTATTTTTTCTTTATTCGTTCGTTTATTACTCCGTTTTCTAACGCAATGAGGGGCTCTTCGAATTCAAGAGAACTGGAAGAGCAGCAGTCGGATGGCTCAAGTGAATCTATAAATGGAAGTGCGAAACACGAAAGAACTTCACTTGTTCTCAAATAAATAACTTAGTACAGACCAAATATTTTCTTTTATCTACAATTCATTTTTACGATTTCATCGCTAGCAGAAGTAGTATATTATTGGTAGGCTTTAGTTATATTTACTTGTTAACTTTTCTAATATGCCAATTTAAAAAGATTTTACTGTTTATTAGTATTTTTAACATTATTTTTGGCGTTACATAAGTCATCGTAGTTTAACAGTAAGAATATTGTAAATTTGTAATTTTTGAATTTAAAGTAACCTACACCACGTACACAAACTTCCGTTGAATAAATACTAAAATTGAAAATCCCATGCATTTAGTATATAAAAATATATATACTAACATAAATAAATTATATTAACTGATAATCATGTAATATTTATGTCGACCTTTATGACGATTAAAATTTAGTATATAATTAGAGAAATATATATAGTTCAATGGGAAGGTATTTTTAACAATAAATAAAGACATGTGCTAAAAAGGCGATTATTCCAAATATAGCGAAATAAATTTTTTTATTATTACGTATGAAGACAAAATGATACAGGCAAAAGATATCAACGTTGATTCACAAGAGCGAATAGAAGAAAATCGCCCAGATAATCGGACTCCCTTGATAAATAACTGGATATAATTTTCCTTGCTTCGAAAAAATTATTTTTTGGAAAAATTTATTTTCTTTTATTAGAGATAACAATTTTTTTTGTAATAATAATCAAACGACACATGCGAAATCCCTAATACTAGACATATCATACCACCTGGTGGACAAGTATGCATTTAATCTGAAAACGTGATATTTTTTTATAAAATACAGTACTTTTTGTAAAATTAATAATTTGAACGGATCTGTTAAAATATTCACACTAATTAGAAAGTATAACTGTGATTCAAAGCTTTACAGTTGATATTGGAATAAAAAAATTCATAGTTTGAAAGAATTTTCTTTCTACTTTTCTATAGGGTTCTATACAATATTTCATTCTTCTTTCGGACATTGGCCAAGAAGTATTATGATCGTATCTGCTTTATTATAGGCATATAATACGTATTTTTTTACAGTGAGTAGAATTTTATTCCTGTCTCCAATGGTAGTTTCACGTTGCTTGAAAAAGTAACCGAAACGATGACCTTAATACCTAAGTCCGAAATCAAGGACTGCTTTATTCAATTTATGCTTATATAAAAAAGGATAAAATAAAACTACGTAATCAAGAGCACTTTATGTGCGAAAAAATCAATAAAGTTGGCTGTATTGAATTATTGAAAGGATTTTATAAGGTTTTATTTAATGAATACGCCATGAAGGTTGTGTTATTTAAAAATAAGTGTAAAGTTCTATAAGATACTTTCTTAAGAATTGAGAAATTGCAATTCGATTCCAATAATATTCTATTCAATTCTTTAATAATTCAAGAATTTTTTACGGTTTTGAAAGACTTCAGTAACAATAGTAAATAATAATTTTTAAATTTAATTACTTTATTCGTTATAAATGGTGTTTAAAAAAAAAGTTATCGAAAGTTGAATTTCTGCTCTTTGTTGAGACTAAAAATGGTTATTATATTAAACAGAGCATCTCAAGCAAATAATTCAAAATATAAATAAAAAATCGTAATTTCTTTACCTCTTTTGAATACACTGAAAATGATTATGTTTAGCTAGACACTACAATATGAAAATCTATTAAATTAAAAAAAATAATTAGAAATATACTGAATGATTGGTAATTTTTTATAATTTTAATAAACTTTATATAAGCTTTTCTTTAAAAAACTACTCTATTGATACGTAATAATAATTAATTATGCTAAATATAGTAATTTTAAAAGAGCATTATTAAGTTATACTGGACTAATTAAAATTTATTGCGTTAATATTTAAAAATAATTTTGAAGGTTATTTTTAATATAAAAATAATAGAAGATGAAAACGTTAAAAGCAAATTTGATCGAATATTACTATTGCTATATATTTTACAAAAATTTGGAGTCCTCGGATTCTATAATTTATTTATGAAGTTCTTCGTTTTTGCAATTACATTTTCACCCCCCAGTCTCCAGGGTCAACATTCTTTCTCTTACCAACTAATCCAACGAAGGTCAACTCAATGTCTGAGTCGATCGATCAGTCAAACACCAAGTACAGGCACGCTTTGTCTATATTTTATACCTCGCCTTAGTTTCTTTTTAAAATATAAAAATTTTACATATAAGAAATGTCTGATCGAAATAGAATATTAGATAACTCCTTCAAAGATATTTTAATACATAGTTTGTGAATATTATAAAGGAAAATCTTCATAAAATGGTAAAACTAATTACACTGAATTATCTGTCAGTTTTAAATTGTACTGTATAAAATACAAAATTCTTAAGCACCCCAAACTTGAGTTTTTTCGATATTTGTATTTCAATGAATAATATAAAGGAATATATTTTTAAAAAATCGACTTTTATGAGATTTTAAATTAGATCTTATGAGGTTAAATTCATCATCTCCTGACCATTTTTTTATTCTTGCTATCAAACCATGCCAATAGAGGCTATAAATTTTATATGAGAAATCATTTTTATAATCTAGATAATTTTTATACCTAAACTCCACATCATATTTCATGTTAATGCACGAGAAATTTATACTTAGGTTTTTTTTTGTGGAAAGTCGATTCCTGGACAAACTTTTTGCAATAATGAAAAAAAACCTTATAGCTATAATTAGCAATTTTAAAAAATATTTACAACTGTAAGTTAAAGTTTATTTCTTCTGTTGAAATAAATTTAAATAAAATAGATGAATAATGATGGCAAGAGTACCAGAAGCAGCAGCAAAAGAATCATTTACAACACCAAGGATTTAAATACTCGCACAATCGAATAGGAAATGTGATTATTGCTATATAGATCGCTATAAGACTGTATATAGCCATGCCGAACGAAGGAAACCATAACGTACAAAAAATTAGGGTTTAGAAATTTCATACCAGGTGTGAGCTTTGCCTCAAACAAGATAAGAGTGAGAGTCTGGCAAGTGTTCGATAACTATACATGGCCAATGATCATCCGTATATTACTTAAAAACTAATCGATGTGACGAAACAAACCAGATTTCTGAAACATTCATCTGTCAGGTGCAACGTAAAAGTTTTTATATATAGAAGCATGATAGTAACTCATATCCCTAGGAGGAAGATTACAAAATTGTTACCCACGCAATAGAAGTTCTTTGTCTTCCTATAATCCAATAGGCAGACTCTATGGCGACGATATTCTATAAACTATTGTCATATCATTTATGTACAATAGGTAAGGCGAACAGAGACTAAGATTGATCTCTTCTTTACATTAATATTCAACGAAAGCCTGGTTAAACGAATCTTTTAGCAAACTATAAAAGAAAAAAATCGATTCTCATCAGTAATTGAATAAAGGCTAATTGAACGTATTTTCTTTTTCAATGTTTCAATTGAACTTGTCTTCTTGTTTCGTTCTCTACTTAGATGCAATGCCCAAAAGGCTGCACGATTTTATAAGATAAATGTAGAATCGACAGTAAATGAATTATTGTTATCACAGTAATAAACATGTATATAATATATACATATGGATACGATAATTCCAAAAATTCAGGATTTTGTTATGTTGGTGTAAACAAAGGTATATGCGTTTAGGACAAAGGAGCTTTACACAAACGTATATGTTTTGTGTTGAGTGATACATACTATTGTAATCGGCCTTTGAGTTTTTAATTAAATTAATAAATATTTTTATCAGTCTTACAGTCTCTATACTATAATATATTACTAAAATAATAACAATCAAACTGTCCTTGTTTATGATCACCCCCGAAGAATCTGAAAGAGAATTGAGTTTTTAATTAATTTTATAGAAATACTTCAGAGAATTTATATAAACTTACTATTCATTTCGAAAGACTTCTTCATTATCTATTTAACAAATTAAAGTATAACAATCATCAAAATTTTTCTGTTTTCATTACTTTATTGTTTATTAATTGTTATATGAATATGGATAAAAATGTTATTTTTGTATCAATTAAATTCAATAAAAATTATTTATAATTTATTTTTTATGTAATCGATTGGTATATTTTCTAATTTTTTATATAGATTTATTTTGAATAATAAAAATTTTTTATATACAAGCTCCATTCCTTTCTTAAATTTCTTTAGCACCTTATATACATTAACAATAGTTATTTGCCAAATATATTTTAAATATCGCCGTTGCGGATTAATGAAATTGTAAAAGTAAAAGTTTGAATTTGAAAAATATAATCTTCAACTCTATATTCATTATTAAGCAGGATATCGCAAAAAGTTTTGAAACTGGTTAAAGCAGCGCATATTATATTTTACAAAGTGAGTTTGGCATCGCGCCAGGAAGCCACCACGCTATACTCACGTGGTCAACAGGTGTTTTTTTTGTCCAAAGAAATCGTATAATCGTCGTCGCATTGGTTGACAGTAGTGTATCGATGAGACATTTTGAAATTCATTTCCGCTGGCTATTTGTGGGAGAAGTCTTCTAATGAAAATATCCAGAGTATTACAGTTAGGTGACAAGGTGACATTGACGTATATAAATGAATGAATACAATGCAGACAATGATATTTTCAGGAATTTGATGGGGAAAAAATAATGAGCTTATTCAGCAAAAGTTCTGCATTGGGATATATTTATTTCAGAATATTTCATAATGAAACAAGCAGTAATGTAAAGAAAAATAATGTAAAAAATTGATTTTTATTTTTCAGTTGCAAGAGAATTCATTTGAAAATTAGTAAGAAGATAGTACATTATATAAAACAGGACTGATAAATTATCCCTCAATAAAAGTTTATTTATTACAAAAACTTTGTTCATATTAAATATTATTACATTTCCATTAAAAATTAATAAGTTTAAGCTGAAAAATAGAAAAAGGAAATATTAAAACTGGAATACTGTTATTTTGTTATATCATTTAGACATATAAGAACACTTAACGGTTATAAATGAGAGGACAAGGAAAAAAAAGAACTTCTGTATCTTTTTTTCAATTCTATTAGAACTCCTTGTCCAATATTCGTTAAAATATATTATTAAGTTATTTAAATCTAGAAAGTTATTTCGATTTTTATAATTAAATCTTTTAATAGAGATGTTACAGAAATAGAAACAATTAACATAATACATATCCATTTACTGGTTATAGAAATGTTTACCTTGAAAGAAAGATATAAAAGGTGTATATTGCCCATATATCATCCGCTACAAAATTATGATTTCTAATAATTATTATTCACAATAAACGAAGCAATTATTTTATTCAAGGAAAATTAATAAAACAGTTATTAGAATAACCGATTACATGTTTTATATTTTTACTCACGCACTTATTCGCAGCGGTATAGGTAATTTAGTTAATTAATTTCATACTACAATACTTGATTACTGTTCAGTAGATATTACAAAAAGACTTTGTCAAATAGGGTTATAATATCACGACTCCAAGAATATAGTTGGTATACACAATAAATATCAAAAATTAAATGTTGGTATAACTGAATCTTAATCTTAAATATTATTCCAATCGAGTTAGATGCAGACTTTTATTTTCAAACTTGCTTCAAAATTAAATCTATATAGTTTTCAAAACGGAAATACATAATTGCTTCCTTCTGCTGTACATGAACGATTAAACTTCCATAGAAAAATTGTCATTCATTTCAAAATCAATATAGGACATCCTTTGTTTTGGAATAAATGATTTCTAAAGAAACAAAAAATATGATGAGAAATAATGCAAAAGAATTTAATAAATCGTGTATATCTACTTAAAGTTAAAAATATAACACTTTGATTCAGCAGTTAGAATAGTAATTGCTTTATAGTAACAATCGAAGTCACTGAGTAACACAGTGGAAAGTTTGTTGTTTTTATTTTAGAGAGCATATTAAAAAATTGTTGATCTTTTCTGTAAACATTCATCTTTTGCTAAATCAATAACTCATCGTGCAGCTAGTTTTATCGTATAATACTTTCGCATCTGTTAAAATAGAGCTTTCAGTGATTGAGAAAGCTGTTGAAAAGGGAAACTATATTTAACAATTTGAATAAATAAATTAAAGTAATTTTAGTATATAATTTTTAGAATTTTTCTTCCTTTTAAAATCCATTATTTCGAGAAACTTAAAAGTATAGAAATTATCTGACGATTTTTATTGAATCGTAAATTTTGACCCTTTTTTATGGCAGATTCGGAATCATTGGGTGTAAATGATGTAAATATTTATCTGTCAATCATGTTAATTTTAAAGTGTAAGAATTACTTATAAAAAGGGGATATATATATATATATATATATATATATATATATATATAGATCTGAAAATTTCTTCATTACGGTATAATGTTCAACGTACATAGCTTATAATATTATGTTACTATTCTTATATTATTTCTACGCCCATTCTTATTTCATTAACTTTAGATATTGGTTATGTAAGGCACTATGACATGGTCTACAGATAAACACAATTAAATCGTCACAGTACATTAAGTCTGTAAACGTATTCAAATTTGTAGCGTAAAAACTGAAACATTTTATATAGTTTACATTTTAGAAACATTACATAGTCTGTCTGGCGATATTGACAATGGAAAAAAGTTGATCAACAACTTTGCTTGAAATTTTGTGTTTCCAATGGAATTATGGCTACGGAATCGTTGAAAATTTTTACTTCATCGCGAACGCAAGTTTTTGAGTGTCAGAAAGCATTCAGTGAAGGCCGTGAAGTCGTCGAAAACTTGCCTCATGCAAGTCGCATGGAAAATTGGATGGAAAATTGGATTAAGCATTGACATGCTTGTATTGGCTCGAAAGAAGCCTATTTTGAAGGCGATAATAAACATTTGTAGTAAAATACGTAAAAATGTTGTTTTTTTATCAGTCCTGGCAAAATTAGATCACATGGTACTTACAATTCTTCTAGCTAATTAATTAATAATTAATAAATGCGCCATCTTATATATATATATATATATATATATATATATATATATATATATCTATATATACAAAATAAATATACAAAAATTATAAATTAAAAATTTCAGAAGACCATATTCACTGTGAAGTAATTTCAGGAGAATCGCTTGTTAAGCATTTTTGGAGTAAATGCAAGAACGTTTTGAATAATTTAAGTGCAAAGTTTTACGATGTTTTTTTACAAAAAAATTATCAGGAAGGGCGTATTTATTTATCAGATAGAAGAATTGTAAGCATACTTATTCTATAAACAAGTTTCAGTTGTTAAGCTACAAATTTTAATACGTTTATGGATCTGCAGTACTGTGATGGTTGAATTGCGTTTATCTATAGACAATTTTCTAGTAGAACCTTGTATAATCATCATAAGCTATCAGAATAGAATGAAATACAAATGCACATAAAAATAATATAATGAAGAATATGTATATATATATATACAAAGTTTCATCTAAATGGTAAATTTATTTTTATAGATGATTGAAAAATTATTCCGAGACTTTCCCGCGCAAAAGAAAAAACTTCGAATAGAATTGTAATAATCTAAATATTCTTCTGTCAAATTCCGCTCCACCTTTATTTTGAGCCATTCGTATTCCAGTTATCCAATACGAGGATTGCAATGCTTATGCACTTTCAAATATCCAAAATCTAGTATGATTACGCCTCCGATTATGCGTTGCCTTATTATCACGATTTAACTCGTTTATCTCCCTCCTGAAATTATATATACGTATATTACGGTTATAACGTAACCTGGCTGATCCTATTGACAGGGTAAGCTGATGAATACGGTGTGTGTGTGTGTGTGTGTGTGTGTGTGTGTGTGTGTGTGTGTGTGTGTGTGTGTGTGTGTGTGTGTGTGTGTGTGTGTGTGTGTGTGTGTGTGTGTGTGTGTGTGTGTGTGTGTGTGTGTGTGTGTGTAAATAGTCGTACGAGATAGAATGATGATACTGTTCCGCGTATAATATATATATATATATATATATATATATATATATATATATATATATATATATAAACTATACGAAAGCGATAATTATTAAGTGGCGTCAATAAATAAGTCATTCAAACTGCAGCGTTGAGCAAGCGCTATATATATATATATATAGTATTCTGTATATAGGGAAGGAGACCTTGTACTTTCTGTTTGTCAATGCAAGCATATGTACTTATGAACTTCCCAACGAACTTGATATAAATAAAGTGATTTAATAAAAGTGCGTTCAATAAAACTTGATTACTCAAATAGCTCGGTTCCATGTAATAATAAACAGAGAGGCAAGATTATTAAAAAACAGCTGTTTTTTGTAATGCACATATGCCCTTATATATTTTCTCGTAAATGTGAAAATTGAGGGAATTTTCGGGCGACGTACTACGCACCGTTATGAACGTATTATTACGATAATATTGCTGCATCATTTCGATAAAATAATAACGCATGGAAATGTTGCTGAAATATTATCCAAATATTGCCGCAATATTGCAGTAATATCGCATTTTCATCAAAGTGTCCAATAATAGAAAACTGGATCAATAGCAACATTCCAGCAGTATACTCTCGTGTCATACATTTCAGTGCAATATAATTCTGCAATATTACGACAATATTGCCGTGCGATATTTTTTTAGTGCAATATTTCATGTTATGTCGGATATTTCAGAAGATTGTCGTCATAATAATGTTTAAGATTAATCTAATCGTACTTTTGAAGAGCATTACAATGCCGTCATTTTTAAAAATAATGACACATTATATAATTAGATCGAATCATTTTGCTTGATAAAGGCTTTGTCGTTATTAATTTATAACCTGAGTAATTGCAGGTTATAAACGTAGTTGTTGCAAATGTACATAATTTAAATCTTAAAATCGAAGAAAAATACCTTAATAGCATCAACGCTTTGTTAAATGTATTCCAAGCTTCTACAATATAATAACTATAATGAATGAATGGCTCTATACACTTGATGAAACGTAATAAACGAGCGACTGTGAAAAGTTGTTCACTTTTATTTAACCTCTAAACCAGACATTTAGTATGCAGGAAACTATTAGAAAATAAAAATAGCATTGAGATTTAAGTCAGAATTGTTAAAAGAAAATAATTTAGCTTTAGAAAAAAATAGGTAGACGTTATTTTTTTCGGAAAATATAAGAATTGCTCTTCGTACAGGTGACTTACAAATTAGTCTTTCTTAGGTAGTAATTTTTATACAATCCATACAATTTATTTCGATCATGAATTTTTTGACAGCTTTTTATATCAAAACTAATTTTATATATGTTTATTGCTATGTTTTACTTTAAGCGACTTAATTATATTATCGCCCATTATTAAGGACAACTTTAAATAATTATAATTATAATATTACTTTTTAAACTCTAAACAGTATCATTACCAAAAACTAATGTCATTAACAATTTACTAAAAGCTTAAATGTCAAATAGTTGATCAAATGAACTACTAGTCAATCATGAAGAGTGAACGCAATTTTTCTACAATACCCCCCCCCCCAGATACCTACACACACAAACCTTCAAACACGAGCACGCACGCACGTACGCAGACACCCATACCAACCCACCCACCCACACACACACATGTATGTGTGTGTGTATGTGTGTGTGTGTGTGCCTGCACGCGTGCCTGCGCGTGTGCTTGTACGTGCCTGGGTGTAGGTTGTTCAATGTGTATAATATATAAGATAGACTTTTATATTTTTTACATTATATGTTCTTTAAACCTTTTCATAAGTTTTCTAGACGTTTGTTCAATATATGTACTTGTACGATTTTGAAAATTTATTTTGTATACCGTTTTCTGTAATTTCCTTATCCTATTTTCCTTATCCTACTTCCTAATGTCCATTTTATTAACAGGAAGCTAAAATTTTCAATAAAGAGTAGGAGAACAAGCTGAATATAAAAAATTCATTTCTGATATTGGATTTTTTTAAAAACACCGTGCGAATTGAATAGTAAATTCATACTTTTCCTTAGGCCAAGTAATTTGATTGATTACAATGCTATAATATAGAATATTGATTTCTACATGTTATAATATAGAAACTACGGTTTCCGTACGTTTGATACGTCTTATACATATGAGCGAAAGATTGTATTCTTTCCATACAAACCTGTATATCTATTTAACTGCTTCAATGGGTACTTTACTACTAATGGGTACTTTACTACTAATGCAAATATTACGTTTTCTTTTTACAATAGACTAATAAATAGTTTGATCATCTACTTTAAATTCAAGTTTTTATTAGCTTGTGAGTGGATTTAGTTTTTTGATAACAATTGAATTGTACTTCTGTCGACTGCCCATATACAAATTAATAAATATTTTTTTTTTTTTTTTTTTATTGGTCTTACAGTCCAATCAATTTCAACCAAAAATAAAATAAAATAAAAATAAAAATAAAATAAAAATAAAAAATAAAAATAATAATAAAAAATAAAAAATAAGAAATAAAAATAAAAAATAATAAAAATAAAAAATAAAAATTAAAAATAAAAATTAAATTAAAAATTAAATTAAAATAATAATGACAGTCAGACTGTCCTTGTTTACATTCACCCCCGTAGACTAATCTGAAAATAAAATATTAGCTGAAAAAATTCTTTGTTAGTAAAGTTAGTAAAGTTTTTTGATGTAGATATTTTATACTAGATTTAAACATGCATTTTATAATCAATTATCATAGGTTGTTTCGAGAAAGGGCCAATATAATAAAGTAAATAAAGAAATACAATTTGTACTTATTAATTCAATAAATTCATTTTTTCTTTTAAATAATTCATTAAAATAACATTCATTTCTTAGAAAATACATCCGATTACACTTTGAACAAGAAATTAGTAATCTAAACACCAGGAATTGTTCTTTGACAACTAATCATAGTATATATTCTAATAATTATTATTGTTCTTTGATCGGATCGTTTCATACGTTATACAGAATTAATAATTTATCCGCAAGTTGTCTGAATTA